>PVJH01010036.1:0-75718 GCA_004026705.1 Nesogale talazaci
TGTAATACATTAAGAAAATAGTGGGGTAAATAGCTATATCACGAACAGGTGCTTGAGGCTATTTACTCTCTGGTGATCTCATCTGCGAGGTGTCAACTCAGTGCTTTCACTCTCCAGTGATCATTTTATTTTCGGAATCTGAGGAGCATTTTATTTCACACTGATGTGTTAACTAAATAATAATTACACTCTTTCTAAATTATTACTTTGTTTATACCACTTCCTATCTGAAAGACCTTCAATAAGGTTAAAATCACATATGAGCTGACTTCACTTCAGGGTGAGTGGACGTTGCCAGCTTTATTACTGTGATGTTGAAAGCCAATGAATGTTAGAGAGAGAAACCTGTGTGTGAAGTACTGATGGATAGGGCCAGGGCTGCTGCGCACAGCCCTGTGATTGAGGTTGTTGCCCAGGCTTAATGCTAAGTGAGCAGTGCCAGTAGGAGCTGTGGGTCAGGGTGGAACTGTTACCTAGATGAAAGTCCCATTATAAACAGGCATAGTAACAGGTGTTGTTGAGTGCTGTCGAGTTGATACTGACTCCTAGCGACGCTGACGCTGATAGCCAACTTTCCCACAGGGTTTCGTTGGCTGTGTATCTTCACAGGAGCACATCTCCACTGGTGAAAACTTGAGAGCCAATATTATTTCTGATATTATTTCTGGCTCCTGTAGGACTGCCTGGTTACTGTTTAATAAATGTTTATTGAAATAGAAAAGAACTCATAAAATAGCAGTAGTTGAAAAGCCTTTATAAGTCCAGCTATTATTCAGTCTGCATTGGCAAGATGGCCTGGTTTACCTTTTCTGCCACAGCATAATTGTGACTGCTCATTCTCTCTTCCAACTCTGAAAGTCTGTTTTTTTTTTTTTTACAATAAATTACATGGTTACCCTGTTTATACAGACCCATCCTAGTTGGCTTCATGAGACTAAAAGGGACAAAGGACACACTTTCTCTGAAAAACAGAAACTTCAGAACATAAATAGAGTCTGAAAGTAAGAGTTTTGTTTGGGAAAGAATCCCAGCTAATGGACAGTAAAAAGCCTGTGGGTAAAATTGTTTTCCTTGAAATGTTTGGATGTCACATAAGACAAACCAGCTGTCCTACCCTGAAATATTTCCAAGATCAGTCTTTTAGTTTTAGCTATTGACAGATGTGCCTAGATGCTGTAGATACCCCAACGCTGTTAATCAAACTTCTAACGTGTATTGCTAACAGTTAGCTGTAGTCTGTATTCTGATTTTTACACTCTCTTCAGCTCTATAGCTCACACGACTTTTTGTGTATGTGTCTAGTTCAAATTGACACCAAAATATGCCAGGGGAAAAATAAGTTTCCCCTCTCCACTTATCCCCTGCACACCTTTTCACTTTTAATATGCAAGCAATTTAATTAGCATAACAAAACAACTATTAATATTAATGGTATGCAAATTGTAATGTTTTCTAAAATTATTACATTCTAATGAATTAGTTAAAACTTTCTAGAAGTCAATTTGACAAAGCTTGCAAACACATTGTCACTTAACATCTGCTCCTTAGAATTATTGAGAATTTTACTTTCTTTGTCACATTTTTAAAAACACTTAATTTTTTTCTAACAAGAAAATATTTCTTTTATAATTTCAAAAATAGTATGGTTTAATTTACTGTTTTGAAAAAAACATTAGTTAAATTTCAATTTTGGGGGCTGAGCCCCGGTGGCGCAGTGGTTGAGTGGGGGACTATGGCCCACAGGGTTGGCGGTTCAAATCCAGCAGCAGCTCTCCAGCAAGGCTGGGCATCCTACTCCCACAAGGGCAGTGATGACCAAAAAAAAATTTTCGATTTTTAATTTTTCCATGAGTTATATACTCAGGTGGTTTTTTTTTCAGCTGGTGTGAAAAATTCTGCCAATAGTTTTGGTACCTACAATTACTTCTACATACTTAATTCTTCTATATATTAAGGCCAGGTAATTTTTCTATCAGCCAGATTGGACTTTATAAAAGCCACACAGATGGAAAATATCTGATCCAAAGCACAGAGGTTTAACCAATAGCAAATCTTTATTTTATTTAGAAATGAATCAGTTTATGTGAGTTTGTATTTTGGATTGAAAGTATCTAATTCTATAGAAAAAGTCCAAAACCTGTCTTCTGTCAATATAAGTATTTGACATGAGAAAATTCAGATTTTAGTTTAGGTTGATTACAAGTTTAGTTCTCAGCTTATTATGAAAGATGTCTGAAGAAGAAAATACAATTGAATGAGTTAAAATTATCTTTATCCTTATTATTGATAAATTTTGGCTCATTTGGGGAAATTAAGAAGAAAATGCGTAAGTTGAAGGATTGAAGAAAATAGCAATATTTCCTCAAACAGGGCCTGTTTCTCTCCCAGACTGAAATGTCTCCTTAGTATCCAGCCTTAATTGCCAATTGTGATTGCTCATGAAACAGGCTCATTGTCACCCAAAAGCTCATTTACAAAATTGGCTATAGCCTTTCATTTTGTCACTCTGTCATTCTCTCACACACCAAGATTAAAATTCTAAATTTAATGGAAAAATTCAGAATTCATCTCTAAATTCAGATGGACAGAATGGGTGAGTAAGAATAGGATGGAAGGAATGAGAAACAGTGATACTTCTCTGTCTTTGATAATCACTGTTAGTGTTTGACACATTCAATAAATGAATATAATCAAAAGGACGGGGTGGGGGCAGGGCAGGAGGACCCCATGTGCAATAGTAACAGCAACAAATCAACTAACTTGCTTTACAAAGGAAAACTAACTTCACTGAAAAGTGTGAAGAAAATAACTAAATTAGCAATTTTGCAGGATAGCAATTTGACTACATGCTCTGTGGCTTTAAGGAGCTAAACACATATACACTGCTCATGCTAGACCTTTACACAAAGAGATTTGTGCCCCAATAATGGACTATATCCTAGGAAGCTTATTTTTCACAGGAAATGGGTTAGTTATTGTAAGTCTGCTTTATGTGAATTGTAAAATGAGCAAACTAAATAAGTCTTAAAAGACTTACTTTCTGGGTCATGAAAACCAGATATACATTGTTGTATAAAGAGATAAAAAAAATTTTAAAAGTAGAAGATAGAATGAATCTTATGGCAGCACACTTATCATTTATAACTGTGAGCTCATGGATGTATGTAAGTAATAAACATATTGTTATTAGGGTTCTGGTTCATACAAGTGCTGATTTATTACAAACAAAGATGACTTTGTGATTAGTGTGTGGAGACAAATCCTCTCATAATACAATTGTGTTAGTCTTGTTATGGTGTCTTACAAAATGAAAATGAAAAAAGGATATTTGCCGTAGCATGAAATAAATACTTTTGAGGTCAGGGCCAATATCAAATATCTAACAAAACTCATGTGACTATTTTCCCAAATCATCTGAAATTTTGAGACAAGTGTACAGGAATGCTGTCCCCCACAAAATAACAATCGTAAGATGGATCAAGCATTTGAAGGAAGACTGAAGATCCCTCAAAGATGAATCCAAGGCCAAGAGGTCAGTTCAGAAGGTTATGGCACTTTTTTTCATGGGGGAGGATTTTACAGGGGTTCCTCATGCTAGAGTTTCCTGAAGGACACAGGAGGGATGAGTGCTTATTATGAAGATGCTTTCAGAAAAGTAAAAACTACACTGGTGAGAAGTGGGCCAGGAAATTTTGCACCGAGGAATTTCCTTCCATCCTACTTCGTAGTCTTTTTGTAGTTAGGGCTGATAGGTAGCATTTAGTAGTCCACTAGAGGACCATTTTGAAAGGCAAAATTACCAGCAAAAACAGGCATGTAAAAAAAATCACAATAAATATACCACCAGGAGGACATTTTTATGGTATGAGACTTGAAACAAGCATGTCAAGTTGTATATCCTCAGCTGGCACCGACTTGTTGCACCACTCAAAATTTTCACTTCTGTGTTTGTGAATAATTGAGAAAATGCTGCAAGTATTTGGGGATTGTAAGTAATGTTTAGCAAGTAGGAAATGTAAGAGTATGGACTCAATGAATACTGAAGATCAGCTATTGAGATAGATTTTTAGACTCGAAGGTGGTACATATATATGATACAAACACATGTGTACCTATAAAGCTGTATGTTTCCTATGCACAGAGAGAGCTTAGAATCAATGGCAACATGTACCAATGAATATAATCATTGCTTTCTAAATTCTATTTGCCCATAAAAGAAACCAGGGCTGTTGGAGAAATGCTTGATACCAGATTGGGATAAAAACAAACAAAACAAAATCACTACCATGGAGTCGATGCCAATTCACAGTGAGCTTATAGGATAGAGTAGAAATGCCCCTGTGAGTTTCTGAGACTGGATGTAACTCTGAACAGAAGTAGGAAGGCCTGCCTTTCTCCCGAACAACAACTGATGGTTTTGAACTGCTGACCTTTCAGATTGTAGCCAAGCAAGTAATCGCTATACCACCGGGGCTTCCAGTTATGAAGCATAACCCTTTTAATTTTTGGTGCGGGGAAAGTAGGACATAGCCTCATCTTTCTCCCTCGATTTTACTCCTTCATTTCCTTTACCAATCATAACATCCTTCTCCGGGAACTGGTCTTTCCTGACAACATGTCCAAAGTATGTGAGACTAACTCTTGCCATCCTTGCCTCTAAGGAACCTTCTGGCTATACCAAGACAGGTTTGCTTTTTCTTTAGCAGCCTATCGTATTTTCAATATCCTTCCCCCACAACACAGTTCAAAAATGGGAATTCTTCTCTGGTTTTACTTATTCATAGTTTATATGCATAGCATATGAGGTGTTAGAAAATGCCATGGCTTGGCTCACGCATGCCTCAGCCTCCAAGTGATTCCTTGCTCATCCATTTTTCAAAGAGGTCTCGTGCAGATTTGCCAAGTGCAATACATCATGGAATATCTCGACAGAAGCTTTCATGAGCATTGAGTGTGAATCCAAGCAAAACGAATCCTCATCTTCAATCTTTTCTCTGTTTATCATGATGCTGTCTATTGAGTAAGGTGTGAGGATTTTGGTTTTCTTTCTATGTGTTGTAATATGTACTAAAGGGTGTAGCTTTGATTTCCAACAGCAAATGCCTCAACAAAGGTCCTCTTTGTTGCTAGCAGGGAGGTTTGTACCACATGCCATCTAACTCTCATAGGTTGCTAATAAGCCTTCCTCCAATCTTTATGCCTTGTTCTTCTTCATCGAACTTCTTGGATTATTTACTCAGTGTACAGGTTAAATAAATAAGTATAGTGAAAGGATGCAGCCTTGATGCCCACCTCATTTTGTGCTATTTATTGTTCCCTTGTTCTGTTTTGAATGACTGTCTCTTGGTCCTGTATGGGCTCTGCATGAGCATAATGAAGTGTTCTAGAATTCCCATCCTTCATAATGTCATCAACTGTTTCTAATGATCTACATTCAGTTGAATGCCTTTGCATAGTCAATAAAACACTACTAAACATCTAATGAGTCGCTACCCTTCACAGTCCTGAGACCAGAAGAATTATATAGTGCCTGGCTCCCATGGCTAGCCTTCAAGAAAAGAGTTCAATAAGAGGTCTTGGGTAGCTTGGGGGAGGGGGATGTGGAACATAACTCAAAATCATTAAAAAAACAAAATAATACATGTCTGATAGAAACTGGTGGATCCCTCCAGACAATGACCTTTTGATGCCCTTCAAGAGGGAAATTGAACTCATCCCCATAGTTCAATTTTCAGCTGAATGATAGACGAGCCATTATGGTGAACAATAACACTAGAGAGGTACACACCCCTGTGGAAAACAAAGCTGCAGACAAACTCTCAATGCTAATACACTAAGGTGATGGTCGGCAAACTGGCTCTCGAGCCACCTGCATTTCTTTCAGTGTGAACCTGCGACTCTGAAGTAACACTGAACACATTTGAAGCTTAGTATTTGAGATCATGGTGATTTCATTTGTTTGGAAAAACATATTCAAGGCTCTTGAGTGATTTTAAAGTTGTTAGGAGGGACAGACAGAATTGGCTCTTCAGTCTCAAGAGTTTGCCGGCCTCTGCTCTAAGGAGTCTGGGAGGTCAGGGCTCCCATGGGGGGACACCTTCATGTTCTTAAGTTTGAGGTATATTCCAGTCTCATTCTCCTAAGTAAAAGTCATCCCCTTCAGCATGCTTCCACAATCATGCCAACTATAAGGGGCTTTTTACAAACTCATGGTCACTCACTATTGTCTTGAAGGTCAACTGCTCGAAGGCTCTCTGCCTAAAGGTTATCTGCTGTCAACAACAGTCAGGTCATCCAACCCTAAGAACAGCTATGCTAAGAGTCATAGATTGTTTGCCTGGAGAAGAGCTCAAAAACACCTAAGGGATGAGCTCAAGCCAACTCAGGGATGACCAAGGTTAGGCTGCCATATTGACTGCAGAGCCCACACACTTTGTTATGTTTGAACCTTTGTGTCACATGTATGCCTACAGTGCCTCCCCTTCCTATTGTGTGTACACCCTTAGCTCATCCCCTCCTGTTATATGTGTGCCTCTAATATAGCTCCTTCCTGTTACATGCCCAAGACTATATAAACTTGTGAGAGACTACATTCTGGTTTCATTCTGGTTCCAGTCAACACAAAAGAGGTGACCCCTTGCATGCTTTGTTTTTGTCAGTCCCTTTATCTATCCATCACCTCACTCACAGCCAATTAGCCATGAGATCAAAAGGGCAGTGTTTGCACAGAAACAAAGCTCAGACAAACTCTCAATGTTAGGTTAGGGGTAGGAAAGAAGAACAAATGGAAACAGTTAACACAGGGAGGAAATAGGAAAAATGCTGTTACATTGTGGGGATTGCAGTCAATATCACTAAATAAAGTGCAGATAAGTTGTTGTTGATTGGAAAACCAATTTGCTCTGTAAACATTTACCCATCTCTCTCTCTCTCTCTCTCTCTCTCTCTCTCTCTTCCACACACACACACAAACACACAAGTTAAAATACAGAAAGAAGAGTCTGGAGTGGAATGCATTCATTGGGCCAAGGGTCTCTTTGTTTTGAGTCTTTGCTGTCATATGTGCAATTGTAAGACAGTCTTATGAATAAGGCTTTAGTTTCTTTTAAAAATCATTTTATTGGGGGTTTGCACAACTTATCACAATCTATACATCCATCTATTGGTCAAGCACATTTGTATATTTGTTGCCATCATTATTCTCAAAACATTTGTTTTCTATTTGAGTCCTTGGTATCAGCTCCTCATTTTTTTCTGCTCGCTCCCTGCTCCTCCTCCCTTATGAATCCTTGAAAATTTATATATCAGTATATTTTGTCATGTCTTACACCAGGGTTACTCACACCTTTTCAACATGTGAGTTACTTATACAATGATCAAGTCAGGCTGAGCCCTGGTGGCATAAGTGGTTGAGTGTGGGACTGTGGCTTGTGACCTTGGCGGTTCAAATCTAGTGGCGGTTCTCAGGAGCAGCACTGGGTAGCGCCCATGACCACCAGAGACAGTGATGCCCCCACAAAAATGATCAAGTCAAAATGATCTACCAACTACAAAAATGCAAAACATATATTTATTTTTATTTATCTATTACATTTATTCATAAATGCATTGAGGATTCTTTATATGTACAATGTATATTTATGTACCTTGTATAACTGCATGAGTCCATATTTCACAACACAATTATCTATGTACAATTTTTGTCATTACCTGAGTTTTCTCTGATGTCTTGCACTGAATGGAGTGAGCCCGGGGTGCATAATACTGCAGGAGCTGCTGACAGCCAGCCACAAGCCTACTTCCAAATGACCATCAATCATGGTGAAACGGTACTTGGACTTAATGATCTTTCTATGGGAAAAGACTGGCTCACATACATAAGTAGAACCGAATAATGCAGTTAAGGAGGTAGCACATTTTGTCATGTTTGGGTACTTTCCCTCTGTGAGTAAGTTTCAGAACTGTTGATGTGCTCTGGACTTGAGCAGAATGTCGCTTGTACTGTCAAAATCTCATCTTCCTGTTCAGATGAGTTCAGGTGAAAGAGCGTTGTAATTTTTGATGCAAGTGAATCAACTTCAGCCTCTTCCTGAAAAGGATAGTGCTTGAATGTATCGACTGGCTTGAGCAAAGAAAAGCCTTGAAAGTCTTTGACTTGTCAGTTTTGCTGCACTTAGCACAGTTTACACTTGCGTTTGAGCCTAAGATTGTATCTGAATGGCTGTGCTGTAGATCAATTCAGTGACAGGATCGACGATAGGCGTACGCCTATCTTTTAATGCCATGCAATCTACCCACCCTACATTTGTGATCGTCTAGTATAGGGGTTGGCAAACTCTTGAGATTAAACAGCCAATCCTGTCCCTTCGAACAACTTTAAAATCACTCAAGAGCCTTAAATATGTTTTCCCAAACAAATGAAATCACTGTGATCTCCAATAATAATCTTCAAATGTTTTCAACGTTACTTCAGAGCCACATGTTCACACTGAAAGAGCTGCTAATGGCTTGTGAGCCCCAGTTTGCTGACCAGTGGACCAGTAGGTCACGATCGACTTATTGAGCACCCCGTCTTACACTGTCTGATGTCTCCCTTCACCCACTTTTCTGTAGTCTGTGCCCCAGGAAGGAGGTTATACGTAGATCCTTTAATTGGTTCCCCCTTTCCATTCCAACTTTCCTCCACTCTCAACTCTCACTAATCATCCTGAAGGGATCGTCTGTCCTGAATTCTTTGTGTTTTCAGTTCCTATCTGTACCAGTGTACATCCTCTGGTCTAACCAGATTTGTAAGGTAGAATTGGGATCAGGATAGTGGGGGTGGGGTTGGGGAGGGAGAAGAAACAGTTAATAACTAGAGGAAAGTTGGTATGTTTCATTGTTTCTGTACTGTACCCTGACTGACTGGTTTTCTCCCTGTGACCCTTCTGTAAGGGGAACTCCAGTTATCTGCAGATGGCCTTTGGGTCCCCAATCTGCACTCCCTCTCATTCACAATGATATGATTTTTTGTTCTCTGAGGCTCAATATCTCATACCTTTGACACCTAGTGATCACACAGGCTGATGTGCTCTTTCCATGTGGGCTTTGTTGCTTCTAAGCTAGATGGCCGCTTGTTTACCTTCAAGCCTTTAAGACCCCAGATGATATCTTTTGCTACCCGGGCACCATCAGCTTTCTTCACCATTTATGCTTATGCACCCACTTGTCTTCAGTGATCATGTCAGGAAGGTGAACATCATGGAATTCCAGTTTAATAGAACAATGTGTTCTTGCATTGAGAGAGTGCTTGAGTGGTGGTCCAATGTCTGTCTTCTACATTAATACTAAACCTATAAATATGTTCACATAGATCTCTTTCCCCATTGTCAGATATAGATATATTTACATATATACATAACTGTGGGGTTTTTTGTTTTGTTTTTTTGGGGTGGGGGGCATCGTTGCCATCTGGTGGAAGTGGAAGGCCCAGCCTTGCTGCTGCTGCATTCGAACCACCAAGTCAATGGGCCGCAGTCCCGCACTCAACCACTACGCCACTGGGGCTCAGCCCTTATAACTGTGGTTAGACATCTGTAAATTCCCTTTACCTCCTACTTCTTTTCTCTATTTCCTTTTACTTTCCTCTTCTCCCACTATCATGGTCAGCCTTCATGTAGGCTTCAGTAATTCCTCTCAGTTACATTGTCCTTGATGAAGTCTTACCAGACCTCCTACTCCCTCCCCACCACCGATTTTGGATCACTTGTTGTTCCCTTGTCCCTGGTTTGTTAATGCCACTTCCTTTCCCCCTCCTCCCTTTTCTCATGCCCCCTCCCAACCATTGGTCCTATTGTTTTCTCCTCCAGATTGTTTATCCTATCTTACCTAGATAGGCCTGCAGAAACAATAATATGCACAAAAACAAAGCAGAAAAACAAAGCAACAAGAACAAAAAGGAAATAACAATAACAAAAAAATTTAAAAAACAAAACAAAAAAGAAAAGCCTGTATATAGT
The DNA here is from genome assembly GCA_004026705.1 of Nesogale talazaci. Classification (NCBI taxonomy): domain Eukaryota; kingdom Metazoa; phylum Chordata; class Mammalia; order Afrosoricida; family Tenrecidae; genus Nesogale; species Nesogale talazaci. The sequence continues at coordinate 9,999 of PVJH01010036.1, forward strand.
TTAAGGATGATTTGTTGGTCTTTAGGATTGCCTCCCAGACAAGTCTGATAGAGTGCCATGCCTGGTTCCAAAGTTTATTTATGGTACTCCCTCATAACTTCCTTGCTCTGCTTCTCTTCCTGTTCTGTTGCACATCCTTAGTGTCTTGCGTTGGTGTGGTGGGATCAGATTGGGTTCAATTTCCACACTGTGTCTCAATGTTGTCCTCTGGAGGGCTATGGATCAATCAGGAATGTCATGTCTCATACTGGGGTTGGCCTTATTGTCTTCTCTGTGAATTGACTGCTCTGCTCAGTTGGCCAAGATGTGCTTCACTCTCCCTTCCTCCCACTTCATTTGTTCCCATGTGCTCTGATCAGACAGGTCCCTGAGCTGCAGCTTCAGTGTTGTCCTCTGAAGGAAATTCTTCTTGCGGGGACAACTGTCCACGTAATTGGGAATGGACCCGGCCACTCAGACTTCTCTACTGGTTCCCTACTTTATGCCGGTATTTTTCATTCACATCTTGGAGCATCAGGTTTAAGTCTGGACCCTCTTTCCTTGTGGAGGTATAAATAGCACCCTCCCCTTGGGTGGGTAAGTGCCCTGTTTTGTTGTTGTTTTTTTTCCCTCTCCTCCTTTTTAGTTGATAATATGGTAATATGTATCCCTGGATTTGGTCTGGCCATACTACCTGGACCTCACCCCAGGAATATTTGTATATGGTAGCATTTTCCCTATGTCCCTTTTGCATTTCTTTTTTAAGCTTACCTCAGCAGACTCATGTTGTACTTGTCTTTTTGTGCTTGGCTTACTTTGTTTAGCATAATTTCCTCCAGTTCTTCTCATGCAGTGATGTGCATCATATGTTCATCACTGCTTTTTTAGCAATGCATAGTACTCCATTGTGTGTATGTACCACAGTTTTTCAACTCATTCATCTGTTGATGGAAATTTGGGTTGTTTCCATCTCCTTGCAGTTGTGAACTGTGAGGTAATAAACATTGGAGCACAGAAGTCTGGCCATGGTTTGTTTCTTGCCTTTTCTGAGTATATACCCACTAGGGGAATTGTTGAGTCATATGGCAGTTCAATCTCTATCTGTTTTAGATATCACCAAATCGATTTCCTTTAGTAGCTGTACATACCTACAGGTCCACCAGCAAGAGATGAGAGTTCCTGTCTCCTAACAGCCCCTCCCAAACTTGCTGCTTTCTGATTTTTTTGAATTGGGCTATCTTTGAGGGTGGTAGATAGTATCTCATTGTTGCTTGAACTTTCATTTCTTTTATGGCTAATGATCAAGAACGTTTTTTCGTATGTTTATTGGTATTTGGATTTCTGTCCCTGTGAAACTTCTGTTCAGGTCTTTTGTCTACCTCCTCAGTGGGCAATTACTTTTTTCTTTTTGGAAGCTTTCAAAATATTGTAGGTTTTAGTAATAAAGCCTTTGTCTGATGTGTCATTGCTTAAGATGTTTTCCCATTCCATGGGCTCTCTTATTACTTTCCTGGTGAAGTAGTATACAACACTTGTCAATTTGTGCCTCCTCTCTGTTTGTGTCCTTCCCTGTTTCTGAGAGCCTTTATATTCCCCATGCCAAGGTTCTCAGGTTGGCGCCATTTTCCTCACTGATGAGCCCTAATAAGTTGGGTTTTACCTCAAGGCTACCTTTAGTTTCTTAAGATATTTAATCCAGGGAAGATTGATGCCAAGACACATGAATATCTCCAATGATAGCCAAGCCCTCCTGTCTTTAAAGGCGGGAAGAACCTTCCTCATAGAGATGACACACTGAGAAAGCCTTCCCTAGAGCCGGCATCATGAATTTGGACTTCTAGTGTCCAAAGCCAACAACAACAAAAATATAATTTTCAGATTCTTATATATTTCTCAAGAAACATGGTAAGTTTACTTGTAACTATATGGGTAACATTTATATGAAAATTTGCTGTTAATAAATTATAGGATTAAATTAGTAATTCTCTAACTTGAGTAATGTGCAGAAGTTCTTAAGAGAAAAAGACATTATTGTGGATACTCAGATTTGATGTAAATAATTTTATGCTATTATTATTGTTATTATAGTTTCATTGCATATAACTAAAATTTCATAAAACCTACCAAATTTGCATTTTAAACACAAGATTGTAAAACCAATGCATTCAGATAAACTATTAATTTACTTTTCTGGATGATGTTGCATTGTTAAAATTAAAGAACAGAGTTAGGGCTGAGTCCCAGTGGCATAGTGGTTGTGCGCGGGACTGTGGCCCCCTGGGTTGGAGGTTCAAATCCAGCAGCAAGGCTGGGTTTCCTACGCCCACCACCAGAGGGCAGTAATGCCCCCAAAACCAAAAACCAAAAAAAAAAGGAGTTAGTGGCTTTAAAAATATATATATTAAAAAATATTTTTATGAGGAAGAGGGGAAGGGTAGATTGAGCTGATACCAAGGGCTCAAGTAGAAAGAAAATGTTTTTTAAATGATTATAGCAACATATGTACAAATGTGCTTGAATAAATAGATATATGGATTGTGATAACAGCTGCATGAGCCTCCAATATTGATTAAAAAACTATATATATGTGGAAAAATATAAGTTTACTGTGATATAAAATAGACTGGATATATATACATATATTTGAGCACAACAGACCATTTTCTACATGAGTCATCATGATTCATAGTTGATTCTTAAAAAACAAAAAGTTTGTGTTTTTTCTGTAATTTACTGTTGAGTCTACCAATTTAATTTTGTACCCCAAGATAAAGAGATAAATTTAAATAACACCAACTGAGACATCTTCATTGTATATTTATTATTATATATACTGGTTGCATACTGTTGCAAAATGCAGTGATATTAAAACAGACTAAAAGCAATATGTGTGTTGTAACAAAACTTATATTTGTATATGAATGGAATTCTGGTTAGATAGGTTGGGAAGTTTCTTTAAAATCATTCATGCCTTTAGAATGGAAAACACTATGAAAACTTGAGTGTGCTATCACAATTTCTACTGTGAAATCATGGCTTGTTTAATGAAATAAAATATCATTTGTTTGACTAATATGGATCTTTTTTTCCCTCTTCACTTTTATTTTCTCTAGACTGGATCTTTTTAATGTTTAAGTTCACCTTTGCAATGGTCTCCAAAATAGTTCTTTACTTTTTGATACAGATTGGTTTTCGAAATGTCAAAGCAAACCTCATTTTATTAAATATCTTAAGAAATGAAAGGCCCATTCATGAGACTGTCTTGCAACTGCACATTACGACAGCAAGATAACAGCCTGGTTGTTTTAATGGTAGAAGAACTCTATTTGAGAACCATGGTGCCCCAGGGTGATGGCTGTCATTTTGACTTTAGCTCCTGCTAGCCAAAAAGCACTTAGACACACTTCTCAATCCAGTAGAAGCAAAGATTAGGTGACTATATGATACCAGTTGAGATGGTATCCAATATAACCAACTGATACAAACATCATACAGTACAATTTAGAAATAGAAGACATTTTTTCAGATAATTAAGGGTAGAGTTTTAATGAAATGTTTGAAGGAAAAAATAGAAATTGTAATAGAATGAAGGGACCCTAGAGATTCAACTGGTTTGAGAAATTTCAAGTAACATCATATAAATACAATTATTTTGAAAACTATCAATTCTCTGCAGATGCCAAGTACCATAATTATTAGGAAATTGGAAAAATCTGGGTTTAATGTAATATAAAATAGACTGGATTAACCTTACACAGCAGACAGAAAATTCCCACAGTTAAGGTCAGTTAGCAGAGTTTCCAGGAAAGCAGTTGCTCAATTACTCCACTGGCAAAAGGGCTAAACAGCCCTGTTCCCCCATAAATGTACTCTGGGGACAGGTGAGCTTGTTTCTGAGTGTTGTTCACGGGGTCTGGTCTGTGGATGGGTTGGCTGAAGAGAAGGTGGCTTGAGTGGGAAAAGACAGGAGAGTGCCTTTGGGAAGGAGGCTGGAGTATCTGGATTTGGAGGGCCATGGCCTTTTATCTGTCGGGGCAGGGCTGCTTGACAGAGAGCAGTATGTGAGAAATCTGCTAGACTGGAGTCAATAAGGCAATGGCCCTAAGATATTTAATCTCATAGAAAGGAAATTATGTTCCTTCCAAATTCAATGACACTTTTTGGCAGATGAATCTTGACTGATGGGCTACTTTGTTGTTTGTTGTTAGTCAAAGCAGATAATAAGCCGAAGAAATGGTTCCAGATAGATGTGAGAATTGGCACACTATTCTATGGGGCAGTTTATAAGGCACACACTTTAGGAAGGTCCATTTTCTCACTGTACCTTTGACAGCCCATGACATCAACTCTGACATGCTTAGACAGAGGAAGACAGATTGATTTTTTTTAACCTCAATTTTTCTGAAACATTAAAGTCGTTTTTTTTCTAGCTGAAAATGATAACTTTTGGACATGATAACCAGACAGTTAGTCAATCATATCTTGGTATTGCAACAGAACCATATTTACACCTACTTGTTTCCCCAAGTCAGCCAACTGGGGGAAAATATTTTGATCAGGAATTTCAATGGAAAGGCCAAACTCTGGAGTGAAAACACCTCGTCTTTGAAGGATTGCATCATCAAGCATGTGAGAGCCATCTGGAACTAGGGGTAAATACAGAAGAGTTCAATTCAGTTCAGCAGACGGTAAAGAGAATCCGTTCTGTCCAGAAGCAGGGAGGGAAACACGAGTGAGATATTCATGCTTAACACCAGACAGGAAAACACACGAAAAATAGATCAAGGACCAAATGGTGAACACCACACCCATCAAATTGTGAACGAAGCTGCCCAGCCTGGCTTTTGACAGTGTGATACCAAAAGGACAAATAGCAGAAGACAAAGTGAGTAAATTTGATCTCATCAAAAGGAAAAACCTTTGCTCATCAAAGGACTGTACTAAAAACAGGCAAAGATAAAAGGCAGAATGGGAGCCTATCATCAGAAACTATGTCTGAACAGAATCCAATAACCGAATTGGGGCAAACAAAATCTATCCCTCTGCCACGGAATCAATTCCGACTCAGAGCATCCCGCCAGAGATCGATAGGAACTATCTCGGTATGAACACGTTGACACCCCCCCCCCCCCAGTCAATTGCAGTCCCAAGAACTCTCTTTTCTCACGGATTTTTCGTGTTTTCTGTAATACCGTAAACCTTTGGGGATACCATGAGACTCACATGAAGCCCACTACTGATGCTGAAAGTGTTTCCAAAGCAACAGAGAGAAGACAATACGAATCAAGAAGACTTGATATGAGAAAGGTTAATTACTTGATACATACTCTGGAGGAGGCCCATAGCTGCAGTTGCCTGCCATTTCAAGATAAATGTATAAAACAAATAACAGGAAATTTGAGAAGTCGGCACTGCAGTGACATCAGCGGGCATAGAAACCTTGTACTTTTGCAAAACACACTTTTAATTTCATATTGAAGTGCAATTTTTATGTGAATGCAGAATATAATACATATAATATTCAAAATCTCTACTAACCGACTATTTACATTATCAATTAGGCCTTCCAGTCAACCTTAAGTTATTAGTATTTGAGTTTGGGAGGAGGCAAAAGTTAATATGCCTATGTTTAACTGTACAGGGGAGTTAGGGGTGGACAGGGACTCTAAATCCAGTGTTGTTCAAGGGTCAGCTGTTCATCATTTCCTTTAAATAAATAGATTCAGTTCTAGTGTACCAGTTAAGGACACAACAAGAAAAGGACAGTACACTTGGAATAAGTTAATTCAGGAAGCTTTTTTGGGGGATTATTGTTATTGTTTTGTGTTTTGGTGCTTGTTCTTCATAGAAACTATTGACAATGTGGTGGGACTAGGGTACCACAAAGGCTGTAAAGGTGAAGGGGAAGGTGCTTCTGGTGGTCATGTGCTTATGTTAATTTAATGATTGAGATGTAGGGGTGGAGGCTAGCGTGTTAATCTGGAGATAGCCATTGAGTAGCCAATGAGGCCTCCGTGTGGGCATGACTTTCTCCTGATACACCTGGGAAATCTCGCGATATTTTCCTGGTGGAGATGAGAAACTATCTTCCCCAGTTGTTGGGAGTTAGTCTCAGAGACGATGAATCATGGACAAGACAAGATGGCAGCATCTGAGGAGCCGGAGAAGCCACACGGCTTTGCCCTGATGGAGCCAGACCTCTGAAGCTGGATAGGCCATGTGGAGACTCCTGCCAGTGATGAGTTGCTTCTGCCACCACGGGATGCTGTTGATGAACCCTGAGTCCTGGAAGCGAGGAGCCATGGGGAGACCCCCACCAATGCTGGGATTCTGCACCCACTGACCTGTGACTTTGTGAGTCGGAAGGAGACTTTATAGACTGATATCAGGCATATGGGTTATTATCAGACTTATGACTTTGTACTGGACTGGATTGGGATGCTTCCTTAATGTCCTATTTCTCTTATATATAAACCTTTTCCTTATATCCATATGCGTGTCTATAAATTTGTTCCTCTAGTTTACCTGGACTAACACAGTTACTAGACTCAGAGTGAGACCATCAATTAAATCAGCATCCACCTTAAGAGGAACTCAAAGCAACCTTGTAGGAGTGTAGTTAGTAGACAAAACCCATTGATCTCGCTCTCTTTCTTCTTTCTGATTTCCTTTTGAGGCTTCCAGTTGACCGAACTTATCTGGAAGTGGCAAATATGAGGTGCTGGCTAAATGGTCAGGAGCAGAGTGGGTGCACAGGGTGAGAGTGATGTAAGTGGATATAGAAGATACTTAGTACATCCATCCATGAAATGTTCCTCCCCTAATGATGCACAAAACTAGAACTGTACTTCTCTTCTGATTTTTATGTTATAGTCACATTCTTAGCCAGAATTCCCTGACTACCCATTTAAAATATATGGCCCCCAACACCATTGTTTCCTTCTTTACTTAGCTTTTTCTGTTGTTTATCATATAGAGCATTATATACATTTATCTTGTCTATTCTCTGTCTCTTGTTCTCTCCAAAGAAAATACACCTACTTTTTATTGATCAATATGGTTAGGGTCCAAAGACCAGTTTTTTAAAATCATTTTATTGGGAGCTCATACAACTCTTATCACAATCCATCTATCCATTGTGTAAAGCACATTTGTACATTTGTTGCCATTATCATTCTCAAAACATTTGTTTTTTACTTGGTATCAGCTCCTCATTTCTGATCCCCTGCCCACCCCCTCTCCTTCATGAATCCTTGGTAGTTTATAAATCATTATTATTTTGTCATATATTGTACTGTCTGACGCCTCCTTTCATCCACTTCTCTGTTGTCTGTCCCCCAGGGAGGGGTTATATGTTGATTCTTGTAATCTGTTCCCCATTTCTACCCTACCTGCCTTCCATCTTGCTGATATCATCACTCTCACCAGTGGTCCTGAAGGGTTCATCTGTCCTGGATTCCTGTGTTTCCAGTTCCTATCTGTACCAGTGTACATGCTCTGGTCTATATGGATTTGTAAGGTAGAATTGGGATCATAATAGTGGGGGGTGACGTGGGGGGAGGGGAGGAAGCAATAACGGAACTAAAGGACTAAAAGAAAGTTATATGTTTCATCATTGGTACACTGCACCCTGACTGGCTCCTCTCCTCCCTGAGACCCTTCTATAAGGGAATGTACAGTTTCCTACAGATGGGTTTTGGGTCCCCACTCTGCACTCCCCCTCATTCACAATGATATAATTTTTCGTTCTTTGAGGCTTGATATCTCATCCCATCAGCACCTCATGATCACACAGGCTGGTGTGCTTCTTCCATGTGGGCTTTGTTGCTTCTGAGCTAGATGGCCGCTTGTTTACCTTCTAAGATTCCAGACTATATCTTTTGATAGCTGGGAACCATCAGCTTTCTTTACCACATTTGCTTTTGTACCAAATACCAGATCTGATGTGAAAATTGGCACTATGGGAAAATAGAGGACCATATCACAATATGGTGGATGAATATATCAATACATAACTGCTAGATAACTGAGAATTGTGACCCACCAAGATTAACACTAACTTTAATAGTCAGAGCCAGTGTAACTTTGGTCTTGCATTTTGGTTACAGACATCCATTGTTTTTTGTATATGTACTGCAGAAGTGAGCACTCAGGCATTCACTGGTAATGTACAAATTAGACAATAAATTATTATTTTTTGTTTTTTTGGTTTTTTTTGGGGGGGCATCATTGCCCTCTGGAGGTGGGAGTAGGAGGTCCAGCATTTGCTCCTGTGAAGCCGCTGCTGGAATTGAACCTTCATCCCGGTGGGCCGCAGTCCCACGCACAACCACTATGCCACAAGGGCTCAGTCCTGACAATAAACTATTTTACTATTGTCATAAATGAGAAGTATCTGATAATAAGATAGTTGATCAGTGAGAAGTAGATATATAGGTTTATGAGGGAGAGGTTTTGGACCATTGGATAACTTTCCTATTCCTAGCATATAGAATAGTACCTGTACTTAAAAGATCATTCTGAATTAACATATCAAAGAATGTTGATATCTAGGAGAGAAATCTTTCTATTCTTTTTGTTTGTTTGTTTTTGTTTTATTATTTTGGGCATCACTACCCTCTGGTGGTCATGGGTGCTACCCAGCGCTGCTCCTGAGAGCAGCCACTGGATTTGAACTGCCAAGCCTGCGGGTTGCAGTCCCGCACTCAACCACTTACGCCACCGGGACTCAGCCCCGAAATCTTTCTATTCTTCTGCACCATTCTTTAAGATTATCTTAGCTAGATCCTTTGCTTTTCCTCTTTTTTTTTTTTTTTTGGCTCCTTGATGCTAGACTAATAAAAGCAACATAAAGCAAAGGGTGAAAATGAAGGGCTTTCTTTAGCTTTCTCTCCTAACCCCACTCCAGGCGGGAAATGAAATGGAAAAGGTAGTGGGACCAGAAGCCATCTAACCTTTTATAGTCAACTTTCCTACTTGGAATGCCTTATGCTCGTGCACTTTCAGTGGCTGGCAAGTAGAAAGGGCAGGATCTAGAGTTTATAGCATACCCAGTTGGTAAAAAAAACTTTCACTGCCTTTTTTGATCTAAGGGGTCACCTCCTGCTTAGGAGAAGAATGAACACTCGCTTTAACCTGCAACTGAAACCTCAGCTGTGAATGACGTAATGCAGAGCAGAACTCCTGGAGCTGCAGGGTCATCTCAGGGAGAATGCCTTGTCTGTAGCTGGGTATGACTCAGGGCAGGCAATGAATTGAGCCGCGATGATTCATAGACATTCCTTCAGAGAAGGTACTCTATGCTCTATTTCAGGCTCAGCTGGGAGCCAAGTCAATTCTGGAAGAAATGTGTTTAAAGTTTCCAGATGAGGATTTGAAGGTTTCCAGGTTGGAGTCATACTTGATTCAAACCATCTGTTAATGTGAAGCATACATTTTTCACAATTTCATCAAGTCAGTAGGATAAATATTAGTGGAGGACCCATGGATTACAATGACAGCTGATACAACAGATTCTGTTTTTAAAGTTACTTGTGGTTTAGAGGAAGTGAAAGATAAGTGTTTTCCTCCACACCCCCACCTGAATGGAGAAATCAAGATTTGCAATTTGCACATATCTCATTTGCCAGGGTCGAGTATTGTGTTGATATATTTTTGATATGAAATGACTATGTGAGAGAGTTTATATTAATTTACTAAAAATGACTACTGAAATGGCATAACATAATTGTGCATTATTGAGTTTGTAATGTACAGATTCATATTGCAATTGCCTCTGGATACATAAAGCCCTCTTCACAGCGAGGCAGTGACCAAAACTTTGGCATTAGGAAAAAATAAATACTCTGAAATGCTGACAGACACAGACAATTTTATTTCCTGTTAAAATAGCTTTTAAATTATGATTAAAAGGCAGCGATTGTTTGACATATTTAATAAGATATTGGTAATGTTAAATATGAACATGCTCTTCTATTTCTGAATTGGTCATAAAATAACATTACTTATTCCATCATTTAAGTCGGAAGATCCTATGGTAGCATTTTAGGGACCACGGAGGGAAAAAAAGGACTGCGCAAAAAGAGCTTGAAGCTTAATCATGTCGATATTTTAAACCAGTGGCACACGTGGCTTTGAAATAATGTACAAATTTGATTTGTTGGGCATTTTTCTGAGCAGAGCTTTCATTAAATTGCCCAGTGGTCCATGTTCCCAAAAGATTACTGAGAACATCTGTAACAGAGGGATTAAAGAGCTATGAGCATTACAAAGAGCCTTGGGCGTTTATGGAAATTAAGTAAAGGCAGGTTGAGCAGAAGATAGAAGGAATGGGAGCTTTTACATGGACATGGATGGATGAATGGCAGGGCTTTAATAGGAGGACTAGAAGTAGGGGCCTTGAACTGCAGAATTGACCAAAAAGAGAGACTCAGGGTAAGGAAGTATAGAACGTTCTCGGGGAAGAGCTGGTAGCTCAAAGCATAAGGTTTATGTAGGACAGACATAAACAATAGTCAACAAACCTGAGGATCACACTGTGGGAGGTGTGACTTGTTGAATCACCTTTCAAAATTTGTTGAATAAATAAACCTTTGTTGTTAGGTGCCAGTGGGTTGGTTCTGACTCACAGGGACCCTATGGGCACAACAGAATGAAAAATAGCCTGGACGCAGCCATTCTTATAACTTCTGCCATATTCCAAGGACAGGAGATGAAGTCTTGTCAGCCCCTCTTTTTCTCCTTCTTCTTCATCTCCATCTCCTTCTTCATTTTATTGATGGTGCCTACAATTCTTATCACAATCTATACATCCTGTTGGGTTCATCTTTCTCAAAACATCTGCTTTCTACTTAAGTTCTTGGTATCAGCTCCTCATTTCCCCCTTCCCTCCCCGCTCCCCTCATGAACCTTGACAATTTATAAGTTATTATTAATTTGTCATATCTCATACTGTCCAATGTCATCCTTCACCCACTTTCCTATTGTCTGTACCCCAGGGAGGAGGTTTTATGTAGATTCCTCCTTTCTACTCCACCTCTACACATTCCCAGTATTGCCACTCTCATCACTGATCCTGAAGGGATCATCTGTCCTGGATTTCCTATGTTTCCAGTTTCTATCTATACCAGTGTACATCCTCTGGTCTAGCCTTACTTATAAGGTATAATTGGGATCATGAGAGTGGAAGGTGGGGGGTGAAAGGAGAAAGCATTTAAGAACTAGAGGAAAGTTGTATGTGTCATCATTGCTACACTGCACTCTGACTGGCTCATCTCCTTCCTGCAACCCTTCTGTAAGGGGGTATTCTGCTACCTACAGATGGGCTATGGGTCCCCAGTCTGTATTCCCCCTCATTTATAATGATACAATTTTTAGTTTTTTGATGCCTGATACCTTTGATATCTCATGATCACACAGGCTGATGCACTTCTTCCATGTGGGTTTTGTTGCTTTTGAGTTAGATGGCTGCTTGTTTCCCTTCAAGCCTTTAAGACTGTTGACACTGTATCTTTTGATATCTGGGCACCATCAGCTTTTTTCCACCGCATTTGCTTTTGCACACATTTGTCTTCAGCAAACATATCAGGAAGGTGGGCACACAATGATATGATTTTTTGTTCTTTGATGCCTGATAAATGATCCCTTCGAAACTGCTTCTTCCTTGTGGGCTTTGTCGCTTCTGAGTTTGAAGGCCGCTTATTTACCTTTGAGCCTTTAAGACCCTAGACACTGTATCTTTTGATAGCTGGGCACCATCAGCCTTCTTCACCGTTTTTGCTTATGCACCCATTTGTCTTCAGCAATCATGTCAGGAAGGTGAGCATCATGGAATGCCAATTTACTAAAACAAAGTGTTCTTGCATTGAGGAAGTAGTTGGGTGGAGGCTTAATATCCAACTACTGCCTTAATATAAACCCTATAAATAAATGCATGCAGACCTATTTCTCCATCATCATATATAAATATATTTACCTATGTAGATTTCTGTATCTAGACCTCTGTAAATGGTCTTTGCCTCCTATTTCTTTCCTCTATTTCCTTTTCCTTTCCTCTTGTCCCACTATAATGCTCAGCTTTTCTTTTGTTTCCAGTAATTTCTCTTACATAACCCTTGATCAATCCCTACCAGGCCTGTCATACTCTCCTTGTCACAGATTTTGTATCACTTGTTGATCAACCTCCTTTCCTCCACTTCCCCCACTCCCATGTCCCCTGGAACCATTGGTCTCACTGGTTTTTTTCCTGTGTTTTCTCTTCCAGACTGTTTATCCAGCCTATCTTATCTAGATAGACCTGGAGACATAACAATGTGCCAAAAAACCCAAACAAGACATAGCAAGACAAAGCAACAAAAGAACACAAAGCAATGACAACAGCAACAAAAAAATCCAATGTCCAGGAAAATATATAAATAAATTAAAAAAGAAAAATAATAAAAAAGAAAAACCTGTAAATAGCTCAAGATCTGTTTGATGACCTCTAGGCATGTCCTCCAGTTGAGTCTGATAGGGTGCTATGTCTATCCATAGGGATAGACATTTCCTCTGAACCTCCATGTTCTGCTCCCCCTGCTGCTCTGCTGTATGCACTGTCTCAGTGTGGTGGGGTCAGGGTCCCATACATAGATGAAACTTCAGATGATTCCCCTCTCATCATAGTCTGGGATGTGAATAACCTTGCTATCACTCAGAGAACTTAGTAAAGCTAATTAAGTCAGAAGTCAACAAGCAAACTAGAGGGATATAGAACTGTTCCTGCGAGTTTCTGAGACTGTAACTCTTTTTTTAAAATCAATAAATAATTTTATTGGGCTCTCTTTGTAGCAGCATCTCAGGAGCCATTCTGTATAACAGAAAAGGCCATTTGTAACAACAGGCACAGCACACAAGCAACCCTTGTGACCCCCTCCAAATGTTTAAAATAACAAAACTGTTCTAGGAACTGAGTAAGCAACATTTGGCCATCCATTCCAGGAACTGAGGCAGTCCACCCTAAATGTACCCCGACTACCCTGTTCCCACAATGTGCCAGGACGTTTTGTCAAGGTCAATGCTTATCTGCCTAACTGCAGGTTTGCTTCTGTTCCAAGCTTGCTTGCACAGCTGCATTGCTTACCCTATATAATCAAAAGTCTGTAAGAAGAGGGGGTTGGTCTGTTTTAACTCCTATTTGGCACAACCGACCCCTGTGCAGATAAGTTATTTTAATAATATTTTTTTTTTACTTTTTAAAGTCTCAGTTGTTCTTGCCACACCATGTACTTCATCTTAGAGCTCTTATAACAATTCATACATTAATTGTATCAAACACATTTGTACATATATTGCCGTCATCATTTTCAAAACATTATTACTTTATTTCTGCTTGAGTCCTTGGTATTAGCTTCTTTATACCAGGGCTCATTTTAGGTTAAAATGTGACATCTTATCATTTGATCTCCCGTTTGACCCAATTTCAAGTTGTTTCAGCTTTTGACCCATTTTAGAGTTGCTTCAGTTTCAATATTTTCTACTTTCTTTTCCATTGAGATTTTTTTTGTCATTGTGTGTGTATGTGTGTGTGTTTGATGATGAATGTTTCTTACTTTTGCTTTGTATTACTTTCTGTATATGAAATCCAAGCTAGGTAAATCCATAGGGATAGTAACTGGATAAGTAATTAATTACCTAGGGCGTTCCTAATGATCAATGAGTATGAGAAAGAGGAGCGTGATAGGTAGGTTTGTTGTGCCAATGTGACCAAAGAAGATAGGTAGATTTGCTGTGATAACATGGCCAATGAACGCATGTGAAATAAAGTGAAGGGTGGAGATAGAAATGGCTGGGAGAGCCTCCCCTTTGTCTCTTGCTCTTGGATCTTTGGACCAGCAGGCTGCATTGTTTGTTCCGTGCCTCGATCTGCAAGCTACACTACCCGTGGGACACCTGATCCGTGGACTGTGTTGTTGTGAGTTGATGTTCCTTCAAGCCCTGCTTGGCCACACTCCTGGAGTATACATCTCTTGAGCTGGGGACTGTTTGACCATGTCATCGGGCTCCCTGTTGGTCACCTACCTTGCTGTTTGCTTCTTGTAGCCGAATAGCTGAATTGCTCTACAGAGGGCTTGGCGGCCCTCAAGACTCAAAGGACTGTCAGTGTACCAGCTGTCTCATGCAAGTGAGTTGCACTGAGCCATTTATAGATTAGTTAACTTTATTTCTTATGGTAGATATCTTTCTAGGTATATAAATCATTTGTCCTGGTTTTGTTTCTCTAAAGAACCCTGTCTAACACAAGGAGAATGCTCTTTGATTGATTGTGGTTATAATTGCATAGATCGTCTTAATATGATTGAACAATTTGATTCCATGATATGACTAAAAAAAAAGAGAACCTATTTCAATTTCTGTCTTGAAGTACATGCTGTCTGTGATAGAATAAATCTACATATCTACAAATTATTCTAATTTTTAGCAGCCACTAAATCTAGTCATAAAGGAACAAAAGAACTTTATCAATTTCTTCAGTCAGAAATAAATTAAAATATACTAAATATTTATAAAAATATGGTTTTAGAAGTGATACTGTGGATCTCATGATCGTAATTTGCAAGACCAATGGTTTATTTATCACAAATACCTATTTTTCAACATCCTAAGTGACATGTGGAGTTCTCCACATGGAATACACAGGATCACAATTGACTTCATCTGTGACAGAGAAACTCAAGATCATCAGCTAAAACAAGGCCAGGGGCCACATGTGGACCAGACTCATATGCAAGTTTGGATTGAAGCTGAGGGAAATTAAAACAAGTCCATGAAAGCCCAATATGACCACTAGTATAACCCATACGAATTTCAAGAACATATCAAGAACAGATTTAGTGCATCTAACACTAGTGACTGAATACTTGATGAGCTGTGGGATGACATCAAGGATAACATACATAGGAAAAGTCAAAGGCCATTAGAAGCACAGGAAAGAAAGCAACTAAAGCAAAGGCTAAAATGGGTATTGGGTGAAACTCCAAAACTTGCTCTCAAATGCAGAGCAGTTAAAGTAAGTGGAAGAAATGAAGTCCCATAACTGAACAGACAATTTCCAAGGGGACTCCAAGAAGACAAAGTAAAGCATTATAATGATAGATGCTAAAAAACCAAAAGATGATCAACATTTCTCAAGATGAAAGAAGTGAAGAAGAAAATTCAAGCCACAAGGGCTGAGTCCTGGTAGCACAGTGGTTGAGTGCGGGACTGCGGCCCATTGGCTTGTCGGTTCAAATCCAGCAGCAGCTCTCTGGGAGCAAGGCTGGGTAGCTCCCACGACCACCAGAGGGCAGTGATGCCCCCCCCCCCAATTCAAACCACGAGTTGTAATACCAAATAGGTAAAATCTGACATTCCCAACAGAATGCCGAAATTGTGCTGGTGGTATAGTGGTGAGCATAGCTGCCTTCCAGAATGCAGAAGTTATCGAAGACTATCATTAATATCATGTGTTAGTCCTGGTAGACTTGAGAAACAAATTCATAAACATGCATATGGATATAAGGGAGAGGTTTAAATACAAGAGGAATGGAACATTGAGAAAGCATCCAACCCAATCCAGTCCAAGGTCATAAAACCTATAATAGCCCATATGTCTGACACCAATCTCTAAGCCCTCTTCAGACTCATGAAGCACATGCAATGACACCAGGAAAATCACAGGCTAGTGAGTGCAGAGTCTTATGTATCCAGTGGCGTTGTAAGCATCTCAGCACTGGCAGGAATCTCTGTATGACTTTTCCAGCTTCAGAGGTCTGATTCCAATAGGGTAGGTCCATGTGGCTTCTCCTCCAAGATGCCTCACAGGGAGTCAGCCTTGCGTCTTGTCAGTAGAGTGTCTTCAAGGGATTGAGTAGTGAGTCTCTCACCTCCAAGGGGGAAAAATGGCTGGATTTCCAAGAATTCCCAGAAGAAAGCCATGTCCACACAGAGGTCTCATTGGCGATCTCCAGATTGACAGGAAAGATTCCACTCCTACAGCCTTTTTTGGGGGGTGTGGATGGGGGAGAAGGCATCACTGCCCTCACTCCTGCAGTCTTAATTCTCAAATTGACACCAGATTAGACTGCCACATATCATATGCAGGTAAAATTTTGCTGAAGATAAATCAAAAACAGTTGCAGTTGCTAACAAAGAGCTACCATAAATTCAAGCTGGATTGATGAGAATGTGTTCAGAATGAGGGATATCATTGCTGACATCAAATGGATCTTAACAGAAAGCAGAGAAAGTTGTTTACTTTATTGACTATGTAGAGTCATCCAACTTTGTGGATCATAATAAGCTTTGGAAAACATTACAAATAATGAGAATGTCAGAACACTCCATTGTCCTCATATGGATTCTGTAAATGACTCAAGAGGCAGTCATTCAAACAGAATGAAGAAACACTGTATGGTTTAAAATCAGGAAAGGTATACATCAGGGTTGTATCTATTCACCATAGTTATTTAATTTGTATAATGAATAGATAATTCAAGAAGCTGGACTATATAAAGAAGAACACAAGAGAAAGAATTGAGGAAGACAGTCACAATCTGCAAGACAGGTGACTGTCTGCTGAGAGGGAAGACGACTTGAAGCATTCACAGATGAAGTATGGATCACAGTATGGATGGCAATACAATGTAAAGAAAGCGAACATTCTCAAAACTGAACCAGTAGACATCATCACAAATAAAGAGAGAATCATCGACTGGCAAGAATATATTGTACTTGATGATATGACAAAATAATAATAATTTATAAATTATCAATGGCTTATGAGGGAGGGAGAAGTAGTGTGGGAGGGGAAATATGAGGGCTTAAGTAGAAAGAAAATGTTTTGAGAATGATGATGACAACAAATGTACAACTGAGCTTTGCATACAATGGATGGATGAATGGATTGTGATAGGAGTTGTATGAGCCCTTAATAAAATGATTTAAAAAAATTTTAAAAAGAATGTATTATACTTGGATCCACAATCAATCGTCATAGAAGCAGCTGTTAAGTAATCATTGGGCAAAGCTGATGCTTTAAAATGTTAAAGTGCAAAGATGTTCCTTTGAGCACTCGGGTGTACTTTATTCAAGCCATATTTTCAATAGCCTCAAATGCATAGAAAATCTAGACCACAAATAAGGAAGCTGGGAGAAGAATGGGGTGCATTTGTACTATGGTGTTGGCAAGAAGATAGAAAGTTTCAGAGTGCCAGAAGAACAAGTCAGTTTGTTCTGGAAGAAGGGTAGCCAAAAGGCTCCTTCACGGTGATGATGGATACTTTGGACATGCTCTCAGGAAGAACCAGTCTCTGGAGAAATATGTCATATTTGATCAAGTCTAGAGCCAGCAAAAAGTAGGAAGGGTTCATGCGAGGTATTGATGTAGTGGCTGCAACAATGGGTCAAACATCACTGCTGCATGCTGGGCACAGGACAGGGTCGTATTTCGTTCTGTTGCACAGAGATCACTGTGCGTCGGAACCAATTTGATGGCAGGCAACAGCAACCTCTTTCCTTGGGTCTCATTAGCCATAACATTTTACGTACTGAAGCAATAGACTACCAGTGAAAGTCCGAGTGCCATTCTTTTAGATGTGAAAAAAATTATGCGAAGAGCATTTATTATTTATCAGAAAAAAACAATTACTGTTGTCCATTAGGTAACACTTTTACAAAATTGGGATTATAGTGTATATGCATTTTTATGTATTCTGCCCAATAGTATCCTAAACATTTTCTTGTGGCAAATGTTTTTCAAATATAATGTCCCATAGTACTAATTTGTCATCATTTTTTGCATTGTTCTTGATATTGTTTGCAGATACTCGTTTTTATAATGTTGGCAGTTTATAACAGAGAACACAAAATTTTGTATCCATTTCTGAACAGATGTAAGCAGACTTGGTCAATCTGTATGAAATCACATATACATGTAAATAATACACAATGCCATATGGTATCACAGCACTGTAAGTAATTCTTATCTGAGTCCATCATATTGCACTTTGCTCAACACTATCTGTTGTCATTGTAAAATGTTTGCCAATTATACAAAGAAGATCTCTTAGCTAGTGATTATAAACATTTAAAAATTTTACAGTTGATCCCTCTTCCCCCCAGTCATCTATTCTTGCTTTTTCTTTTTTCTCACCTTTAAATTGTTTAAGGACTTTTCCCCTAGAGAATGTAGATAAGTTCTTCATATCTTGATGGTGTTAATCACTCAGAGACCAAATATACGGTAACCTTTTAGTACACGATGACTATGTAGTAATCTTTTTGCTTTTTTTTTGGGGGGGGGAGGGTATCACTGCTCTCTAGTGGGAGTGGGAGGTCCAGCCGTGCTGCTGCTGGATTTGAAGCGCCAAGCCAGTGGGCTGCAGTCCCGCACTCAACCACTATGCCACCGGGGCTCAGCCCTCTCTCTTTTTTTTAGGTGTACACTTTTAAGGTTTTATAGTTCAATCTTTAGATATTTTTCTTTGTAAATTATTATTTTCAATTGTCTCTATTCTGAGTTCAAGGAAACTTGGTGATGTGGTCAGCTGACAAGTGAGGAGTTGGTGGCTTGGACCTCCCTAACAGGATGCTGGGAGTTGGCAGTCACTCCCGGGCTATGGCTTTGGCTCCATCCAGAGATCAGATGCATGTTTATGTACATTTTCTAAGGTCTGTGTCCAGTTTCTATAGGCAGCTCCCATGCTTTCAGCTGTTTTCCTTAGACTTGTCCATACTATTTACAGAACTCTGATACAGGTAGCAAGGAATGAAGATGAGATTCAGCTGTTCTATGAATGGAATTGCAAAGGCTGATGGGTAACATGGTGGATCTTGGGAGTAGTCTTTCTGGCTTTAAGTCTAGTTCTGCCACTTACTACGTGACCTTTAAATGTTACTTAACATCTCTTTCTTCTGGCTTTTTAGCAGTTGAAAAAAATCTATAAAATGGTTTAAATAATTTAACTTAACTCACATGATTTTGTATTGGGTATATGTGCTTCACAAGACCTTCTTAAAGTGTTGAAAAACAAGGATGTAACTTTGAGGATGAAGGTGTGTCCAACCCAAGCCATGATAGTCAGGATTGCCTCCTAGCCAGGATTGCCTCCTATGCATGTAAAAGTTGGGTATTGAAGAAGGAAGACAGAAGACAAATCGATGTATTTGAATTGTGGTGCTGGCAGATACATAGAAAGAACCGGGACTGCCAAAGAACAAACAGATGTCTTAGAAGAAGGCCAGCCAGCATGTTCTTTAGAGACAAGGATGGTGAGACCTGGTAGGAGAGATCAGCTTGCAGAAGGACGTCGTATTTAGTAAACAGAGGAAGACCTTCGACAAGGTGGATGGCACAGTGGCTGCGTTGATGAATGCCAACATAAGAACAGGTGTGGAGATGGCACAGGGGCAGGCAGGGATTTGTTCTGTTGTACATCGGGCTGCTATGAGTAGCAACCGACTGGAGGGCACCTGACAACAACAACAACAACAATTATGAACTTATCTGTAAATAACTTCAAATAGGCTCTATGCAGAGCAGTATCACCTAACACGGTCCCTGCTCCGAAGGTACTGTCAAACTGGATATTATGTCATTATGCTACTGATTTCTAAGGACGCCAACTTTGCTAGTGCTCTTCTGTTCTAAATTCTCAGTGAGAAAAAAACCAAATACACTGCCATCGGGTATTTCTGACTCATGAGAGCTCATTAAAAAGCCCCCAAACTCAGTGCGATTCAATTTGATTCCACCCCAGAGCAACCCTGTAGGACCAGGTGGCACTAACTGTCCCTATGGCTTTCAGCTTCTTTCTCCCAGGAGACCCTGAGGTTAGCAGCCCAGCATGTAGCCACTAGGCCACATTTTTGAAGCCCCGAAGATGGAAGCAAGAGAGCTGGGTGTGGGTCTGAAGAGCAATTTCTCAGGCAGTATTTCAGGAAAATTCTTCCTAATGCTTCTCATATTTCAATCCTATCTCTTCTGCAAATCTCCCCTCTTCCAATGGTGGAGACCTAGGAATGATGTCTGTGGGGTGCATTGCTCCCTCCACAACTGCTTTATTGAGTGCTTATTATGTGCAAGGCTTTCGGGGGAAAAGAAAAAGTTCTGAATCCGGATCTGCCCATGTGTTGCTTGTTGTTCAATACAAGAGGAGAAACACAGGACTTTCTACTCCATTACAAAGTTAGGCTGTCATAAACCCACAGGGGCAGTGGTTCCCAACCTTCCAAATGCCATGGCCCTTTCATACAGGACCTCATGTGGTGGTGACCTCCCAAGCAAGAAATTATTTTTGTTGTTACTTCATCACTGTCATTTTGCCACCATTATAAATTGGGCAACCCCTGTGAAAGGATCATTGGCCACCCCCCCCCCCCAAAGGGGTTGTGCTCCAAAGGGTGAGAACCACTGCCTTATGTAGCCTTGCCATAAGTGAGAATTGATCTATAGTAGTAAGTTTTGTTGTTGTTCAACAGAAACAAAAATAAATATGTATTATACACCGATGGGCAAACTAATAGTTAATGTTTAGCTTTAGTTTTCTCAATTGCAAAATAGGGGTAAAATGAAAGATTACATGGGAAAAATAAAGCCCCAGGATATTAAAAAGTAGCTTGATAAATGTCCTTTCTTCCTCTACTCATACCCTAGGTTGAAAGTGAGGACAGCCACACCTGCAGGTTAAACACAGTTCTCTTAATTTATGTACAACGTTGCCAGGGTTCACTCCCCACCCCCCAAAGTTACACTGGTTCATCCTTGCCCTTGTATAAGTTTTGCTTGTGGCATTGTCACTGGTTTCAATTGTTAAAGTCTACCAACTCCATATAGACGTCCCAGTCAAACTCACAGCCCTCAGGTTGATTCCGACGGCACACTTCAGGAGACTAACTCTTGATGGGAGTAGAAGCCTCGTCTTTCTCCCAGGAGCAAATGGTGGGTTCGAACTGCGTTCCAATCAGGGGGCAGCTCAACGAGTAACCCGCTACACCACCAGGGCGTCTCTCCCTCTCTCTCTCTGTATGTGTGTATATATCTATATATTTATATCTATATCACCTCCACATATATATGATACTCCTTAAAACATGGACCCCCCACCCCACGAAAGCAGAAGGCACACCTCGGTGCACCCCTATTTCAAGTGTTTTAGTCCGGTGGTGTGCGCGGTATGTGTTGGGCTGTGATCGGCAGCGGCGGCAGTTCGCGGAGCTCGCGGCACGGTCTGCGCTTTCTGCCCCCGTGAACGGAGACCCACAGGGAGTCGCTCTGGGGGAGGCAACACCCGCACAGAGACGGTCACCGCTCCCGCGGCCAGGGACGCCCCGGGGGCGCGTGCGCAGCCCGCGCCGGGCGGGCGGGACTATTGTGGGCGGGACTTGTAAGTAGCGACTGCTTCCGCTTCCGGCCCCGTATGAAATCTCCCGCCACCGGGCTAGGTGTCAGCGTCTGTGTCTCTCCCACTTGGCGTTCTTCGGGGTAAGAGAACCTGCTGCGGGCTGTAGGGAGGGAGCAGCCTTGCGCCGAGGCTCGATCCCGGAGGGGAGCGGCGCGGGGGCTGAAGGGCGCCGGGGGTCGGGGACGGTCAGGGTTTGGGGCTGAGCGCGGCACTGGGGACGGTTCACGGGAAATGGCTCCACCGTGGTGGTTGGTGATCGGAGTGGGAGCCACAAAGAACTTGGCGGAGGCTCCCTCAGGTTTCTCCTTTCTTTTTTCCTTTTAAGTTCTGTTTCTACCTGTCATAAGACTGGAACTAACGGAACCCAGTTCATCCAACCTCGTTTCGATCTAGAATATTCGCCTCTTCCTCACGAATGCGTCCCGGCTCAAATCTCATCGTTTGTTGGGTCTTGCAAGGGCCTAGGCCGGTCAAGGGGCTCAGGTGGCGTGGTGGCTTCTGCCGGGCCGCTGATCGGAGCTCAGAGACGAGGCTTTCCACGACGAGATTGATCTCTCGGAAATGCACACGGGCAGATCGACTCTGACCCGTAGGCGCTCTCTCCATTGGAATCGACTCCAAATCCCATGGCAATGAATGCGCTGGGAGGGCGGTGGCACCTTTACAGGTCGCGTGCAGGCACTCACTACCACATGACATGTTGCGGGAAGTTGGGGTCACCAGGATGAAACTCTTCCTGCTTTCCATTCACCCCTGACAAATAGTCGAGTTATAGTATAGAGAAATAAAGAAAATACAGGAAAGCACTGTCCAGGCAGAACTAGAGTGACCATTTTGCGCATGCCCTCCAACTTCAGATCTCCTCCCCTCTGTTCGTGTGAGATTTTGTTGTTTTCTTTTCCACTCCGCTTTTCAGCATTTTAACGTTCTATATGTTTCTTTCAAAGGTAACCAAGATGCAGTTTTCCAGAAGGCGGCTGAAGGGGCGGCTGATTGGTGACCAGAGAAATGCCACCTACCCTCACAGCCTCCAGTTTTACTTGGAGCCACCGACCGAAAACATATCTTTGATGGAGTTTGAAAACCTGGCTATTGATAGAGTGAAATGTGAGTGATATTTAACTTAGGATTCACATTTTCTTGAGAAGCTCACTTTGGTTTTGTGGGAATGAATGAAGATTTCTCTCCCCCTAACCCCCTTTCAACAAGTCATTAAAAAATATTAAGGTTTGCTATTTTTGCATTGATTTGTGATATGTGTGTTTCTCTAGCATCACCAAAATTTAGATGACAGAGATTTTGAGGTGAATAATGTAATTCCCATCTTCATTGAAGTTATGCCCATGTACATGGTGATAGAGTTCCAAACTAATGATCATAATTCAGACTTTACAGTGCTCTAGTAGAGATAATTAGTAATGCTAGAAGGGCAGAGGTAGAAATGACAGACTTAGATTGACTAAAAATGCTTCTTAGACAAATTGAAGTGTGAGAGGAAATTATGGGTTTTCCCAAAGTGAGATAATAGCTTGTACAAAGGCTTAGAGTCATGAAAGAGAGTGTCCTAATTGATAAAATCACAGGAGATAGAGAAGTAGAGTAATGACAAGCATCTTGGGCCATGCTCATGTGTCATACTGAGGTGTAAGATGGCTGGAGCAACTGTCCTGGGTATGTACTTAACCTGTTGAAGGATGAAAGGCATGAGCCAGGGATGAACTGAGGGGGAAATGCTAGCACACTCATTAGATTTAATGTCCTATACGTCCTTGATGGGCTACTGCAAAGCGAGGTGAGTCAGTTATTCTTAGAGAAGCAGGATGTGAACTGCTGGTACAGAGAGAAGGACATGCAGTATCTTTTTATTGAATAAAAGAGTGAGGTCATGGGGTGGAAGCAATTCCAGAAGGAAGTTTAGCAGTCACCGCTGCTTCACGGCGATTGAAATGATGATTGAAAAGTGCCCACTTGAGTTTGACTCTGAAGAAGTGAGATGGTGAGGACCCGAACTAAGGTAGTAGCAGTGACGGGCAGAAGGGAGAGGGTTAGAGGTCCGCAGGGAGCCCTGCTGGCATAGTGGTTACCATTGGACTGTGATCTGCAAGGTCAGCATTTCGAAACCACCAGCCAACTTTCCACTCTTGTCAACAGTTAAAGTTTGGAAACTCACAGGGGGCAGTTCTACCCTCTCCTGGAGGCTTGCTATGAACTGGCATCAATTCAGTGGCAGTGAGTTTGGTTTAGTTTGCTGTGGTTGTACTAGCTGTCAGGACTCGTAGGGGTGCAGTGGGTTAAGCATCTGGTCAGCTACTGTTAAGGACAGAGGTTCAATACTACCCGTTCCTCCACTGGAGAAAGATGAGGCAGTTTGGCTTCCTGAAAATGTATAGCCTCAGAAACCCCAAGTATGAGTTCTACTTTGTCCTACACAGTTGCTGGGGTCGAAATGGATTTAACAGCAGTGGGCTTGGGGTTTTTATGGGTTCTGATCGAGTGAGAGTGCAGATGTAGGGCTGGCTGAAGTTTCTGCTTGGATGAGCAGGAGAATTGAGAGTGCTCATGAAGAGGGGGTAGGCAAGAGAAGAAGCAGGACTGAGGAAAAGATCATTTGGTTTGGGACATGGTGGCAGTCACCTAATCTGGTGTCAGTTTGAGAATTAAGAGTGTAGGGGTAGATTCTAGCCTGTCAATTTGGAGATAGCCAATGAGACCTCTGTGTGGGCATGACTTTCTCTGGAGACTTCTAGGAAATCTGGCCATATTTCCCTCATTACTCAGTCCCTTGGAGACGCTCTACTGACATGACACAAGTCTGACTCCCTGTGAGACATCCCTGAGGAGAAGTCACATAAAGCTATCCTAGTCCTCTGAGTCGGATAAGCCACATGGATGCAAGCAGATCTCTGAAGCTGGAGGAGCCACTTTGAGACCCCTGCCAGCACTGAGATGTTTACAGTGCCACTGGATCTACCTGGTCTGTGATGCTCCTGAACTCGGTGTTTCCTGATTCTGAAGAAGACTTTATAGACTGGACATATGGTCTAATGTTGGACTTGTGACCTTGGACTGTGCTAGGTTGGGATATTTTCATAATGTACAGTTGCTCTTGTATATATAACTCTTTCTTATACACAAATGAGTGTTTATAAATTTGTTTCTCTTGTCTACCCAGACTAACACAGGCATGAGTTCATGTACAGAAGCAACTTAGAAAATTTTCATTGAGTTCAAAAGTGCCTATCGATGATGAAAGTGGGATTCATCGGGGAAGAGTGGACACAGGTCTCTATAAAGGAGCTTCTGACCAGTGTGCTCTGCTTATTCAGAAATGCTCTTTTGGCTGATTGACTCCAGGTCTTCCCTGATGTGCCTCCCCTCTGACTGAGAACAGGAAGGACGCTATTCTTGCGTGTGCATATTTCTACTGCGTAAATGAATCAGACCTTTAAGAGACTACTCCATATGAACGATGGGCGCAGTTTAATCTTTTCCTACCCTGATACACTAGAAAGGTATCTTCCCTTAGTAGCTCAGTATTGCAGTGATGATCTGCTACTTCTCCCTTTACATGTTTGAGAATCCCTGGAATTAGGTAATTCCAGACACATATTTTGAGATTATATAAGCATTTAATTTATTTAACATATCTGCAGAAAATAAGACCGTGTCCTTTACAAGTAAGCAATTGTGGAACTGCTAAGGGGTCCTGGATTTGATTGGTTTGGACCTCTTGCCCTTTCTTTCTACTATCTTGCACTGATACACAATTTCTCTTGTTTTAGTATTAAAGTCCGTTGAAAATCTTGGTTTGAGCTATATGAAAGGATCTCAAGAATACCAGAGCAAGTTAGAGAATGAACTTCGAAAACTCAAGTTTTCTTACAGAGTAAGTGAAATGGGAAGGGGGCTGGTGTGTATCCTGTTTGTGTATGTTTATGAATCGAGCCCCTACCGGGGGAAAGTCTTGTGTTAGACACAGAAGTTTATAAAGAGTAATGTAGCATAGTTGATCTGAAAGAATCTACAGTCCCTAGGGGTGACTGACATGTAATCAGGTGATAAAAAGACAGTACTATCCTCAACCTTAGCACTGGTGACATTTGCAGAAACAGTCCTGTGCATTTTAGAATGCTTAGTGACATCCTTGGTGCTACCTGTTAGCACCAGTTGCATTCTCCTCAAGAGTTGTGACAACCCAAAACACCTTCAGGTTCTACTAAATGTGCCTGCGGGGCAAAATCACACAGGACAATAAAGAATGATGAATGCTATTATTGGAGTGTGCTCCAGGAACATATAAGTGAATTGCCATAAAATCGTAGAAACCTTTAGTCAAACAAAATAGCGAAATGTGGAGATACTGTTTCTTGGCATGTATTTAGAATGTATTTCTAGAATGTATTTCTCATCTCTTTGATCCTTTCCTAAAGAATTCTGGGCTTTTTGATTTGCACCCTATCAACGTGGCAGTTTTGGCATCCATGAGGTATTTGAATTGTGTTCCTTTTGAATGTTCTTTGAGTGTCAGGGACAAATGAAAGTTTGAAGGGAAAAGATTAGGACTGTAGGCTGGATGGGATAAAATTTTTTCCAGGAAGCCTTCAGTGTTCTTAAAGGAGGAGCAGGTATTTTGTTACGAAGGACCTTTTCCTGGCTCACACCTTCCTACCCATTTCTTTACCAGTGTAGTCTTCAGTTTCTTAACGCTTCTCCATTGTAAGCCCTCTTGTCCTTGGAGAAGTCTATGAAACTTACCCTCCAAAATGATCACACTAACCTACTAAGCTGTCTCTTTGCTTAAGTTTAACTGGCTCTCCAGAACCTTTTGGAATCATTGTTTTAATTAGTCATTACTCTCTGCATATATTAGTAAATCCAAGACTTGTCCTTGGTTATGATTTGGTTTATAAAATCAACTTTAACTTTGCTCTTGCTTAACAAACTGATGGAAAGATCAGTGATTTGAACTAGCTGAACATTGAACAATACATTTTTAATACTCTTTTTTAAGGCCCCCCCGAGACTTACACAGGTCTATTATTTAGAGAACGTGTGTGCAGCCATCTACAGATTGGAGAGATATGCTAGAACACATTTATTGGATAAATCTATGCATTTATGAACTGGAACCCTACTTGCAGTATTTTTTCACCTACCTTCCTTTAACTACCCAATTGAAATGTAGTCAGTTTATTTAGCCCTTCTAGCCAAATTCCATAAAGTGATGTATTATAATTCTAGACTCTATGGTTATGGTTATAATCTTACTTGCTTGTTCATGGATAGGATTAGGGTGGAATTAAGCCTCATCTTCCTAAAGGATGTGAACTACGTAGCACTTCGGTTTTCCTGGGCGTTAGCTTAAAGACAAAGACCCCGGCTCCCTCAGTCATTCTTCTGTGTGGAAGAGCCACCTAGGACAGAGAGGAAAGTGGAGGCCCCCTGGAAGCTCACAGGGACGGTTCTCCTTGCCCTCCAGGATCACGACGAGGCAGAGTTGACTCAGTGGAGTGAGCTTTGAGTTTATGGGAAGAACACATTCCCAAATTCTGTCTGATGACGGAGGCTGAGCCCCGGGGTTCCACAGGTTGTGATGTGTAGACTATGCACAGAGCAGGATGAGCAGTGATACCAAGTTATGGGGTGACGGTCGGGCTTCCTGTTTAATGGAGACAGAGGCCAACGACCCACAGGGCTGAGAGGCTGAGGAACAGAGAGACTTGGTTGTTGCAGCCTTAGTGTTTACTGATCCTGACTTGTGGTAACCTAGTAACTGCCCTATCAGAGCCCTGGAGCCCTGGTGGGGTAGGGGTTACAAGTTGGGCTGCAAACTCAAGGTCAGCAGTTCAAAACCACCAGCCAGCTTTGCAGGAGGAAGGCGAGGCTTTTTATTTTGGTGAAGAGTGACAGAGCCTCACAGGGGCAGTTCTTCCGTACCCTATTTAGGGTCTCTGTGAGTCGGAATTGACTCCGTGGCAGTGAGCTTGTTTGGAGTTGTAGGAGCCCTGGGTTACACAGTGGGTTACACAGTGGGCTGCATACTTCGAGGTTAGTAGCCCGAGACCACCAACTGCTCTGCAGGCAAAAGATGACACTTTCTACTTCTTTAGTTACAGTCATGGAATCCTGCAGGGGTCCTTCTGCCCTGTCCTGGAAGGTCTTATGAGTCAGAATTGACTCACTGGCAGTCAGATTAGCTTCCCTAATGAACCCTCATAAATGGGAGTGCTGTCTGTGAATTATCAAAACAAACATAGAAGTCGAGTGCCATGGGAGGAGAGGTGAGTGGTGACAGAGAAAGCTGGAGAGTGCAGACACCCCTGACCCTGCCTCTCAGATAGGAGGAAGTTAGAGGAGGTCAGAGATGGCTCTCCACATGATCTACTGCACCAGCTCAGATTAGTGAGGTTGGGGAAGGCTTCTTATACAAACTAGTACTAGAACTGCATCTTGATAGATGTGATCAGATTTTTATTTTAGGAAGATGACAGCCACGGAGAGATTGAAAGGGTCGTGGCTGCTGGAGGGAGATAGAATTAGAACAAAGATGGGAGTCAGAACTAAATGCACAGGTGAGGACAGAGTGAAGGGATAACAAGATACAATGCAAAGAGTTTAGCATGTGATACCAAGAAGACCCGAAGGAGAAACTGTTATGAATGATACCCAATTTACTAATGAAGGGGACTAGGTGGATTGTAGTGCTATTTTGATTTGCATATATCTCAAAATCACAAGTAAATTTTTTATGAACATCATTCAATAATGATTGTAGCAGGCCATCAACGACAAGCTACTAGAAGTTCTGACTGTATTCAAAAGAGGACATGGAACAGGGAATATCATTGCTGATGTCAGATGGGGCTTGGCTCAAAGTAGAGAATACCAGTAAGAAGATCTTCCTTGTTTTATTAAATAAGCAAGGCATTCGCTTCTGAATTATGAATTATAGGTAGCATTGAATTGTGCTCTTAGTTGTACTTTTTATTGTGCTTATGCAGAGCCTGTGCATGCTTCAGGAAGCATTTGTCCACATACAACAGGGGAAAACTGCATGGTTTAAAATTAAGAAAGGTATGCATCGGGGGTTGTATCTTCTCGTCATACTTATTCAATTTGTATGCTGAGCAAATAATCAGAGAAGCCGAGCTCTGAAAAACATTAAGGCGTCAGGCTCGAGGGAAGGCCTTTTGACAACTTGTGTTATGCATGTGCCACAAGCTTGCTTGCTGAGAGTAAGGAGGACACGAAGCTCTGGCTAATGAAAGCCAAGGATTGCAGCCTTCAGTACGAATGCCCAAATCCCACAGCTGGATTAAGAGAGACAGCAGCATGATAAGTAGAGAAAAGAGCGACGCTATCAAGAATTTCATCTTGCGTGGATCCAAAATCAATGCTGATGGAAGTAGCAGTCAAGAAATGAGAGAATGTATTGCATTTGGCAGATCTGCTACCCAAGACCTCTTTAAAGGGTTTAAGGACAAGTGTCATTTCGAAGACTTAGGGGGTCTGATCCAGGACACAGTATTTTCAGTGGTTTCAAATGCATGTGAAAGTTGGATACTGAATGAGGAAAGTGGAAAAATAATTGATTCCTGTGAATTATGGTGCTGGTGAAAAATGTTGGAAGTACCATGGACCATTAGAAGAACAAACAAATCTATCTTGGAAGACAGCCAGGATGCTCCTTAGAAGTGAGCATGGCGAGGCTTCATTTCAGGTACTTTGGATACATTATCAGGAGACCCATTTCCTGGCAAAGGACATCATGCTTGGTAGAGTCGAAGGGCGGTGAAAAAGAAGGAAACCCTTGACAAGGTGGATTGTCCCAGTGGTTGCAGCAATGGGCTCCAACAGCCATGGTGTGACTGGCCCAGGAGCAGGCAGCGTTTTGGTCTGTGGTCCATAGTGTCATTATGAGTTGAAGTGACTTCCCCTCAAGCAGCAACAGCATAAAGGAGGAGAAGCAAGTAGTGGAGGGCTGATGTTGAGTTCTAGACATCAATTTGAGGTGCCCGGTGACCAATTGGATGTCTAGGTCTGTACTTGGACAGATCTCCCCTGGAAGTGTAGATGTAGGGGATGGTTAGAAGCATTGGGAATAAGTCAGAGCACCCTGCAAAAGAATTGGCATGAGAAAAGAAGGTGACAGAGGACAAGATGTAAAGAATATTATTTAAGACGAAGCAGTGAGATGGAGTGGATTACTCAATATGAGCCTTCTTGCCTCACTCTCATCTGCCGCAATCTATTGGGTGATGGATGGTGGTTGTGATTGCGCTTCCATTTTGGTAGAAGTTCTCTGTTACATGATTAGGTTGGGGCTACATCTTAGATCCTCCATCATTGGAGCATTATTTTGGGGGTGGGGTGTTTATGGTGGGTGAAAAGAGAAGACATCTCTATCAAAGCCTGCCCTTTTGCAACCTCTTTTTTTTCCTGACCAAACTTTGATGGAAGTAAGAAAACTTCTTTGACCACTGGACATTTTTGGTTTCTGCTTCTGGACCCTGCCAGTGCTCTCCTTTGCCTGCACTTTGGATTTGGGACTTAACAGCACCCACAACCATGTGAGACAGTGCCTTAAAGTTTCATGAGTTTCTGAGGGATGTTGGAGCCAATCACAGGTGTGAGGGGATCGATTCAAGGGAGGGGTCAAGGAACAATGGAGCAGAATAACACCTCCAACACCGAGGGTCTAGTCTGGCATTAATCTTCTGAAAGAGCTGATTCCTACAGGTGGAGTTGGAGGAGTCTGGGAAGAAGGGAAAGGAGCTACCGGAGAGGCTGAAAATCAAAGAATGCTGGTGTCAGATGCAGCCCTATGTCAGAGCCCAGCTCCCTCCAGTGGGATGAGAGTCAAGATGAGCCAGAGCTGGTCCTTATGAGGCAGAGGTCACACTTAGCTTCCGAGTATGACACCAGCTGTCTCTGCCCCACAGCACTCGGTTTCCCTGCCGGCTGGTGTTTCATTGCAGTGACTACAGAACTCACAGCCTATACTCAAGAGTTTAGTACTTTTCTTGAGGAAATCTTTGGGGACAGCGGGAGGTTTGGGTCAGGAAGTTTATGGAAAGAAGGGTCTGGAAGGTTCGCTCAAAGGTGGAGAGCCCCTCCGTTCCTTCTTCGTGCAGGGCCGCTCTGTCAGCAGTGCAGGCCGGCCAGCCCTTCACGCTGCTGTGCACACTTGCTTAGGGCCATGCAGGCCTCCCCTCAGCCCCCTCAGGACAAGCCTCCTCTCCAGCTCTCCAGCTCCTGAGCACTCACTTCTCTGCCTTTGGCCTCCCTGCTGCGTGTCCCACAAACTGCAGTCCCACCTTTGGTCCTCTTGCTGTCTTCAGTGTCAGAGCCTCTGCCCCACGGGAAGGCTCTATTAGGAGGTTTCGTGCCACCCCCACCCCCACCCCACTTTTGCTGCTTCCCTCTTTTCGTCTTTCTCCTTTCTGCTGCTTTCTTTTCTCTGTCCAGGTGGGGTTGGAGGCATATTTCAGGGGGCTTCAAAGAGTTTAGGGAGCACAGAATTCCAATATAATGGATTTTTTCACAAACGTTATGCTCACATAAGCATTCTGGTCAATTTCAAGGCAAGTCTTTCCCAACAAGGCGAAGAACTGATGAGTGCCCAGATTCAATGCTACATGCCAAACACTTAATTTTCATAGTGAGGTGTAGTCTCTTCATTTGCACCATTTATTGGGCAATCGCCGCCAGGTGTATTCTAATAACATGGCAGGCTGTAGCCCAGAGCTAGACAAAAAAAATCAGCTTCCTGTTTGCCAAGGAAACGGCAGTACTGGGGATGAAAGCAATAAATCTCTGGGATAGAAAACGAAGGCAAAAATCTCTCAAGATATGTTTCCTAGGAACTCATTTTACTAAAGGTAGAGTTTACATAATGCAACAATAATATTAATGGCCAACACTTATGATATGTTATGTACTAACTCTGATTTTAGTACCTTGTGTACATTAGCCTCTGTCATCCAGACAGGGGTCTTACCAGATCAGCATTTTCATACCCATTTTATGGAAGAGCAGACTGAGTTACTGATAGACTTGGTAACTTGCTGAAGCTCATAATAAGCGAGAAAGCCAGGATTTGAATCGGGGTGTTTTGTCTCCATGATTGTGTTTTTAACTATATTTTCAGAAGCTTAGGCTAGATGATGCAGGATAAGTTATGTAGTGCCCATTGGATTTAGCAACTGGGGGGGGGGCTCTTCTGGATTGGGACAAAAGATTTTTGGAGAAACATGAACAGATTGCTATGTGGAGAACTTACATTTTTACAATATTTAGTAAAAAAGATTGATGAAGGAGGGAAGTAACTAGAGTAAGTTGTAGGAAAAGAGAAGATATACTTGTGTGGCTGGAAATATTTGGGTATATTTATAAGTTGAATAGAAAGATCCAGAGAAGGAAGAAGTTACTTGAAGATTGCTCAGAGAGCATACATCTGGGCAGAACAGATGGGATTCAAGGCTTCGATGTAGAGAGAACAAGAGATATTTCACCGTGAGTGACCGATGGAAAGGTTCTACAACAGTGTGGGCTCAGAAGATTGAGGTTGACAGGTACTCTGTCAAGACACTACAGGGGACACGCCAGGGACACAGCATGGTATTTGTGCCTATTCTGACACACCCCACCCCCCCAAACACACACACACACACACACACACACACACACACACACACACACACACCAGGGCAAAACACGAAAGGAGTGCCACAAAAGTCCTTGAGGAATCCTGAAAATAGACTTTGGAACCAATGGGCAGAGCTTGGCACTTCCCCAAATCTGATTGGAAAATATTCGTAAGCGTCAACAGACAGACCTGGAACTAAACTATTTATAGGTTTCTTCCCTCCCTCCCTCCCCTCTGACTCCCTTTCCTTCCTTCCTTCCTTCCTTCCTTCCTTCCTTCCTCCCTTCCTTCCTTCCTTCCTTCCTTCCCCCTCATGTCTATCCATATAAGATAAGTAGGATGAACAATCCTTAGGAGAAGACAACAGCCCTGACAGCTCTGGGGAACATGGGAGAGGAGGAGGTGGAGGAAAGGGAGGGGGGAGCCAACAAATTCAGAGACAAGGGAGCAACAAGAGATCTAAAATCAATGGCGAGGAGGGTGTAGAATGCCTAGTGGAGTTTGATCAAGTGCAATGTAGCTGGGAGAAAGTACCGAATGAAGGTTTAACATGTTAGTGGCACAGGAGGAAAGTAAAAAGAAATAGAGGAAAAGACTAGGAGGCAAAAGACATTTTCAGAGGTATAATTACAGGCATGCCCATAATATAAATATATTTATATGTAATGATAGGGAAATAAATCTATGTACATATATTTAAAGGTTAAGTATTAAGGTAGCAGGTAGACACTGATTCTCTACTCAATTACTCTTTCAATACAAGAACAGTATTTTCTAACAACCTGGCATTCTCAACACATTCAATGAAGTCAAAATGGGTACATGAGCAAATGTGGTGAAGAAAACTGATGGTACCCAGCTATTAAAAGATATAGCATCTGGGGTCTTAAAAGGCTGGGAGTTAAACAAGCAACCATCAAGCAGGGAAAGCAACAAAGCCCACATGGAAGAAGCACACCATTCTGTGTGATCATGAGGTGTTGACGTAATCAGGCATCGTACATCTGAAGACCCAAAACAATCTCTTATTCCGATACAAATGATGGGGGTCAGAGTGGAGACTCAAAACCCATTTGTAGTCAATTGGACATCCCCTCACAGAAGGATCTCAAGGAAGGAATGAGTCAGCCAGGGTACACCATAGCATCGATGGAGCACATAGCATTTCTCTAGTTCTTTAATACTTTCTTCTTTCCATTATTATGACCCCAGATCTACCTCTCTAATCCAGCTAGACCAGAGCATGTACACTGATACAGATAAGAACTCTCGACGCCCAGAATCCAGGACAGGTGAACCCCTTAGGAGCAGTAATGGGAATAGCGATACCAGGGAAGATGGGGTGAGGGTGGGGAGAAGGGGAAGAAATGGGGAACTGAGTGGAATGATTGCCCTGTAACTGCCCTCCCTAACTCCCAGGGAGACAAACAACAGAAACCTGGGTGAAGGTAGACAGCAGATGGTATAAGATATGAAAATAATAGTAATTGATCATTTATCAAGGGGCCACAAGGGTGGAAGGGTAGGAGAGGGAGGTAAAAAAGAGGAGTAGATACCAAGGGTTCAATTAGAAAACATTTTGAAAATGATGAAGGCAACATATGTATAAATGTGTTTATACAATTGATGTATAGATTGTTGTAAGAATTGCGAGAGCCTGCAATAAAATGATTTATAAGGAAAAAGAAAGGTGCTCTGTGTGGTGACCCTTATTGTTGCTGTAAAGTTGGTAAAGCCCTATGCCAAGAAGGAGGGGAGGGAAAGAAGGAGCAGGAGGGCTCGGGGCACCGGCTGAGCTTTGAATACGGTTTCCGAGAAGGAAAAATGGAGATGATTATGTGTCAAATCCTAGCTCTGTGACTTACTGTCTTGCCTCTGGAGAAGTTATATAACTTTTCCCTGTGTCTTGTTTCCTCATTTTTAAAACATAAGAATGTGTGGTTAATATGTGAAGAATGCTTAGAAACAGTGCCTACTGCCTAGGAAACTCTCAAGATATGTTCATTCTTTTAAAAACACAAATAAGGATCCCTTTACATTGGTAAAGGTCTGGTTGAGATTAGAGGCTAGGAATTTTTAGAATTCCCAACTGTTTTAATCTAAAAGTACCCAATGTTTTGGGATTAGTACTTCAGACTGTAGCTGCAGATTAATTTGGAACTTAGATTTTTCCAGGTGGTTGAAATGAAATATGTTGAGGAGACTTTATGTTAGAAGTACCAGGGGGCATTAAAAAAGTTTATGAAAAAAATCCACCATCTTTTGTATTTCCCCTTGAACTTTTTAAACCTTCTTGTAGTTGAAATGTTGAGTGTTCTGGGTTTAGCCTGAATAAGGAAGTTAGGAGAGGAAGGATGAGTAGATAGGAAGTAATTAGACTCCAAGTCAAGGAAATTTTGTTAGCATTTCTTCAGTTCTTCTTTTGTTGTTGTTGTTTTTGGGGGGCATCACTGCTTTCTGGTGGTCGTGGGAGTGGCCTTGCTCCTGGAGAGCTGCTGCTGGATTTGAACCGCCAAGCCAATGGGCTGCAGTCCCGCACTCAACCACTATGCCACCGGGGCTCAGCCCTCTTTAGTTTTTTGCTTTAATTAATTTGGCTTCACTTTTTAAGTAAAAAGGTAATTGTCACAGAAAGTATTACAAAATTTGTGCTTTTAAAATTTTTAATTGATCACTGAGTTATACTCTTTCAGTATTTCCATCTACTTCTTACCATGCTAATGCATCTTATTCATGTGACATTATTTTTAAGGAATCCAAAGAAGAATATGAAGCACGAAGAAGAGATCACATTTCTCACTTTATTTTGCGCCTTGCCTATTGCCAGTCGTAAGTATGCCTTTGTGCCCTCGCAGCATGCATTCTTGGTCTGTAAATTGGTGCATGGAGAGCTGACATGCTGCTGCGGACATGGGGATGTTCAGACTAGCATGAGGCCACATGGTATTCTTTGACATATGTCATCACTCGTCTGTCCCTGTTGCCTTCAAGTGCTGGTACGAATTCCTGCAGTTGGTTCTCTGCCTTCTCTTCCCAAGTACTGGCCTGGGACTACACAATAAGTCTTTCCCTTCCATGGTTAGAGGAAAAGAGATCGGGCATCCCATATTTTAGAAGTAAAAATGAACTCCCCCCATGGGAAAAAGATCATTAAACACTGATTGGAACTTTAATGAGTTGAGCAGAGTTGCAGTGAATTATTTGTGAAAATATCCTACTACAATACTTGTGGGAACATGCTTTACCATTATTGATGCAATTCTTTATTTAGGATTTAAAATTGAAAGGGACTTTATTAGGAAAAATGTTTTTAGTGCTTTTTTTTGAGGAAAAAAGTTGGGTTTATGAGAAACATTTGGATATATACTTGAATCGTTTATGCTTTTAGAAGTTGAAATATGTAGGCACTTAAATGTATCAGGTAGTTTTCTGTGATTTCTTGTAAGTCAATAGTGCCACCCAGAGGGAGAAGGCGTTAGTTGCTTTTCTTTTTATATGTGTTTTTTTTACCCCCATATTGATTTTAGCCAAGAAATGTTTATGTGTTTAAAAAAGCCTTTATTTGTGATTTCTGAAAGTTCTGAGAGCAGATGGGGGTGTTCCATTGAACAGTTCATGCACATTTTGTTTGGTGAGATCTGATTGCCATCTCCACAGTAGAACAAGATCTCCCCACCCAAGGGAATGTACATACATACAAATAAAATTTATTTATTTATAAAATAATTTTATTGAGGGCTCTTACAGCTTTTATAACAATCCATATATCACTTGTATCAAGTACATTGTTGCCATCATTATGTCAAAACATTTTCTGTTGTTCATCCCCTTTTCTTCCTCCTCTCACCTTCCACCCTCCCTCCTGGGATCGCTACGCCCATTTCCTCTATGTTGCTGTTTCTGTACATCTTTCTTTGCTCTCCCTTCCTGCCTTCTGTGCTTTCTCAAGTCATATATTTATTTTGCTAATCTAGGTTTATGAAGTGAGAATCTTAAGGTGTCTGTTAACCCAAGATAATAATGAAATTGTAAATTATTCATCAGCTTTAGTCTTAGAGTTTATCTTCTCAAAAAAGTTTATTTAACTTAGTACATGAATTACTGATACGTTGTGGAAGTCACCATAAAAATATATAATCATATTTTTAATTCAGTCTTAATTTAATGTATGAAGGAGCTTCAAGACATTTGGGAGGTTTTTCATGATCAGTTGATTGCATTTGTCCAGGAACTCACTGAAGACCTCTCATAGGACTTTTCTTAGGTTGAGCCATACCTGTGTCTAGTTGAGGAGCCCTGGGGCTCAGTTGGGTCCGTGTTGGACCTCCTCACTGCAGGGTCGGCATTGCAAACAACCCCCTTCCCCACAAGCTGCTCCCAGGGAGAGGGATATGTGAGTGACTACGCTGTAAAGACTGGCAGAGCCTCAGAAACTCTTATCTGGAATTGGTAACAGTGGCCCCTGGGATTATATAGATCACATTTGGTGAAATTATATACTGTAAAGTTTCAAGTAAAGTTTAATTTGCAACTTTTGCTATAATTTGAGAGGCAAAGTTAGTTTTGTGTTTTTTTTTTTTTTAGCTATGGCATTGGTGAGACTACTCCAAACTATACAAGTTTCTTATTTTGTACTTTAAATGATGGTTGTCCATTTACATAAAATACAACGAACTGTATTATTTAATAATTATCAGTGCAGCTAAGCTCAAAGCAGGACCCTGGCGGGTTACATGTTGGGCTGCTATCTGCAGGGTCAGTAGTTTGAAACCACCAGCTGCTCTGACAGAGGAGAGGAGGTGTTTTGATCTTGAAAGGATTTATAATCTTGGAAACTCACGAGGACATTTCTCTTCTGCCCTTTAGGAATTGACTTGATGGCACTGGATTTGAGCTTTGAAGCACGAAGCTTAGGAATGATTTTAGGTTTCTTTTTTTTTGAGGGAGGTGGGAAAGCATTTTAATTTATAAATAGGATTTCGATAGCTTCCCTTACCCTTTAATTAGAGAGGATCATAAGAGCCGGACTGGGAGAAGAACATTTTGGAGTTTCAGACCCTGAGCGAGGGAAGGAATGTGTCGTAGAGGACCAGGATCAGGGTCGGAAGAGAGGAGCAGACCTTCGAGTTCCGTGACACCGGGACGGAGGTCCGCACTTAACTGGCAGAGCTGAGATGCTGAGTGGAGTGGCTTTCTCTAGGAATGGCTTGCGATTCAGACTGGCCTTGCCTTGGCTAGCAAAGCAAAGATGGCCTGGCAAGACACATGAGGCCTGCACGGGTCATCTTGCTGAGCCGGAGGCCTTCCCAGGTCTAGTAGAAGGGACTGCCTTTGTCAGTGGTGTCACTGACTTTTGAGGCAGGCAGGCAGGTCAGGAAGAGAAGACTCTCTGCTGCTTCTTCCATGTCACACTTCAGAGCCCAGTGCAAAGAGTCACCGTCTTAGTTTTACGTTTGTGATGCCTCGACCCCAAGGTCTGATACATCTGTGGAAAAGTATGTCTTTGTTATAATAATAGTATTGCTTTAAGTCAGAAATGACTTGAGATCAGTGAGTTTGAGTTTTGTTTTTTATTTTAATAGAGACTGTGTGTGCTTTTGACAGCATCTAGAATCTTGTCAATGTTTGAGTGTTGTTTCATAAAATAGATTAGGATTTAAAAATCATTGGCCCTTCAGTTTATACTTACAAATTCTCCGTCTCCATTTCAGTGAGGATCTTAGACGCTGGTTCATACAACAAGAAATGGATCTTCTTCGATTTCGATTTAGTATTTTACCTAAGGACAAGATTCAAGATTTCTTGAAGGATAGCCATTTGCAGTTTGAGGCAGTAAGTATATTTTTATTTTCAGGCGTCTGCAGTCTGCCCTTTCTGCTTTTGCCTTCAAGGGGTGGTGTTAATATGTGGCGTTGACTCTCTTTGCATTTTCTTCCAAAGTACCAGAGATTTTGCACAACAAAAAGCCTTCCTCCCTGACTGTCTAAAAAGAGACTGGTAGCAAAGCCTACACCTTGCTTTGGCCACTAGTTGTGAGCGAGTGAAGTACAAGCAGCAGAGCCCAGAGGGCGCCATAGTTAAGCCTTGGGCTGTTGTCCAGTGAGCGGGGGACTCACCCAGGTGTGGTGGGACAGAAAGATGTGGTTATCTTCTCCTAAAAAGATGACAGCTTGGGGAATGCTGGGCACTTCTGCTTTGTCATATGGGGTCACTATGAGTTGAAATAGGCTCGAGGTACCAAGCAACAACAAAAACAAAGTACAAGAAGTTTAGATTATGAAAGCTAAGAAACCAAAATCTTGTAAGTCCCCCTAATTTAAATAATAATATAGTCAAGAAAACAGACAGGTGGCTGAGCTCCAATGGCGTAGTGGTTGCGTGCGGGACTGCGGCTCACAGGGTTGGTGGTTCAAATCCAGCAGCAGCTTTCCAGGAGCAAGGCTGGACCTCCTACTCCCAGCAGGGGGCAATGATGCCACACACACAAAAAAAGAAAACAGACAGGTGATAGTTATTATTTGCAGTAGTGAAGGTAGAAGGCTTGATATTTTTATGAAACAATTAAAATGTGTTGTCAGTAAAATATGCCTCAGTCATTTAAAATATAGCTTTAAGGGCAAATCGAAGTGATTTTATAGTTATAAAAGGAAAAAGAAAAGACTAGGGGCTGAGCCCCGGTGGCGTAGTGGTTATGCGCGGGACTGCGGCCCACTGGGTTGGAGGTTCAAATCCAGCAGCAAGGCTGGGCCTCCTACTCCCACCACCAGAGGGCAGTGATGTCCCCCCCCCAAAAAACAAAAACAAAAACAAAAACAAAAACAAGACTAAATATGTGAGACATATTTAATAGGGACAGGCATTAGGATGGGTATAGGATCTCTGTCTTTTAGATGAATTTGTGTGGCAGTGAGGAGACAGAAAATTCTCTTTTGGGAGATCTGAAGCAATTGCATGGTGGCAGGACTGGTTGCCACTTTGTTTTGATGTTGGAGTGGGTGGCTTGAGGCTCAAAGAAATGAGCAAGTTGAAGTTAGGGTTGGTGAAAAACATTTTGCTGACAGGTGGAAGATATATATGCTCATTTTAGCAAAGGTCTGTATGAAGGGAAAACACAAGATCTTAGTGCCTATAACAGTTTCTCTCTTTTACTTCTCCTAAAAGCCCCCTAAGGTTAGAATTATTTGCAGTTGTGGCGGCTCAAGGTGATTACTAGGTGCACATCACAAGACAAAGATCTTCTGACCCTAGCACCCTGGCATCTTTCACTTTGCCTTTGATTCCTAGTGATGTCTGTCACTAGTAAACATCAATTAAAATTTAGCTAGCTGTTCAGTTTAAAAAGTTTTTTCGTGTTGGATTTTTTGATTTTATTCGATCAGATAAACTGTCTTTGAGAAGGTGTATTCTTTATTGTACAGTGTCTCATCATGTCAAGTATAGTACTTTTGGTAATAGTTTTATTGAGATGGAATTCACTTAGCCTGGCATGCACTCTTTTAAAGTGTACAATTCAGTAGCTTTTAGTATAATTAGAATCGTTTAAAAGCATCCTCACTAGTTTTACAACGTTTTCTTCACTCTTCAAAAAGAAATCCCCTCCTCCTCCTCATTCTCCCTTTCCCTAGCCTTGACAATGTCTCATCAGCTTCTGGTCTCTTTGAATGTACTCATCCTGAACATTGTTTTTGTTTTGGTAATTGACAGCCTGTCTGTGTTCTTACTGCTCTGAAACACTTCATTACAGCTTTGGTGGCTGTACAGACTCCATTCCATCATGGACACGTGTTCGGTGTCGCGATCGCAGTTGCGAGCCCTCAGCACTCTCCTTGCTTCCTCTCTGAACTTGCTGCTCCTGAGGTGAAAGTGCCTTGTCTTTGACCCAAGAGTCTGTGTCTTGGAAACAGTGACGGGCAAACACTTCCTAAAAGTGATGTAGAATCGCAGACTTGACAACCAACCAAGCCTTCTTTTTTTTTATTTCTTCTTTAAAATGAGATTAACAACAACAAAAGGTACCTTAGAGCAGTGGTTCTCAACCTTCTCATGCCGTGACCCTTTAATACAGTTCCTCATGTTGTGACTCCCCCAACCTTAAGATTATTTTCATCGCTACTTCACAACTGTAATTTTGCTACTGTTATGCCTGTTTTGCTGCAGGCAACCCCGGTGAAATGGTCTTTCAACCCCCAAAAGGGTCATGATCCACAGGTTGAGAACCGATGCCTTAGAGATTTGTGAATGGGATAGTATATGTCGTGTATTTATTATAGTGACTTGCATTATATGCTAGTTAGTAATATTAAGGAAAGTAGAGAGGCTTTAAGCGCTTATGTGTGAGAGCAGTTTGGAGTCACTTAGATTGATTCATTACTCCTCAGGACCCAGTCATGCGAGTGGAGATAACGAGAGGGTGGAGGGAAGTCGGGTAGAGGGGAAACCCATGACAAGTATCTACATGTAACCTCTGGACGGTGGTGGAGTGGACGAAGGGAGTAGGTTCTGTAACGATGAGCAGGTTGGAAACCCTCACTGGGCAGTTCTACTCAGCATTGTGGGATTGCAATGAGTTGGCATTGACAGATAGCTGTGGCTTTGGTTTTGAGTTTCTCACAAGGTTTTTATAAGTCAAATTGACTCGATGACAATGATTTTTAAAATAATTACTAGTATTGCAAGAAACATAAGTTTAATTGAAAAATCTAAGAAAAATTTTAATAAATATTTTGGCAGTCACGTCTTAAAATTATTTTTT
This sequence comes from Nesogale talazaci, assembly GCA_004026705.1. Classification (NCBI taxonomy): domain Eukaryota; kingdom Metazoa; phylum Chordata; class Mammalia; order Afrosoricida; family Tenrecidae; genus Nesogale; species Nesogale talazaci. Next base: position 50,794 of record PVJH01010036.1, read on the forward strand.
AATTGATTCTGGTGTTTCTACTTCCTTTCCTGTAGAACCTTTATTTATCTATTCACTTATATGATTACATGCTGTTTCATTCTGCAGGTCATTTGAGATATAATAAACGTCTAAGTCAACTGTGGAGATATAAGTAAAATGGGAAGGTTGACTGCAGGAAAATTCATCATTACCTTTGTATGGTAGAGGGTGATCCTTTGAAGTTTCTAAAGGGGACAGTGACTTCTTTCTTAAGTGACCATTTTGGGCTTTCTAGTTCATTGATTCCCATGGGGAAATAAAGTGGGGAGGCAGTCCTAGGGTATTTCTCAGAAGCTTGGGGTGGAGGTAGATGGAGTATGAAAAACATCACACCGTTATTTTCGAAACATTGTCGTTTGTAAAGTATTTGCACCGAGTGGGGATTCAAGGCGATAAGGAGGAAGCACTGCAGGGGTCTATAAGAAAACCATTTCCGTGATAAATTATAATGGCTATTTCTGGCAGAGGCCTTCTTCCCCCCGCTATCTTTATGGTTCCCTTCTGTTTCTGACTCTGCTTTGAGACGGGCTTTTTCAGTCCACAGTGAATTATCTAGTGGAATGCTTTGATTCCTGAAGAGTAGATCTGAATCTCTGATCAGAGAGCAGAGAGCCTTCCTCTGAAAGACTCAATAGGGAAAATGGAGATTTTTGTATTCTTTGACTTATATGTTATTGACTTGGATTTAAACCTGACATCTTTAAGGAGGATTAGGCATGAGTACTTGTGCGAGCTCCTTTGGATTTCTCAATGCTGTGTTGATTGCTCCACACTAAGGTGAATGGGTAAGCAGATTCTATTAATGTGACTTCAGTTGACCCAGTTAGGACAAGGTCCCGGTTTTGACAGCCTCTAGCTTCATAGACAAATGGTCCTGGTTCTGGTCACGGTTCAGAGCCCGAGACAGTAGTGTCTAATTTATGTTCATGCTTTGTATAGCTGAGTTGTTGCTCGGTGCTGTCGAGTCTGTATCGACTCAGCAACTCATGTGGTAGAGGAAGACCGCTCACTCCATCAGGTTTCTGAGCTGGGATCTTTATGGGAGCCGGATGGCCAAGACTGTCCTCTCATGGGTCCCCTGCGTGGTTCAAGCCTCTGACCTTTTAGTTAGCAGCCAAGCACTTCCCTGCTGAACCAGTATTTTTCACTTGATCTGAAAATGTGGTAGATCTAATGCCAAGATACTTTTCATTAGAAAAGTATGGAATGGCAGGGACATTGAAGGCATCCTTGAAGAGTATTGTGTGTCATAACTGCAAACTCAGCTGCATAAATAACCCTAGGCTTGTTCACTTATCGGATATTTTCCCCCAAAGTGAGTTTTTCAGTGGTGGCAAGTGAGGTCTGTAACCTGATCAATTCAGTTAAACCAAACCAAGTAGATCTGATGCTGTTGGGTCAATCCAGCTCACAGCATCCCTCTGAGATGGAGTTAAATCGCCCCTGGGTTTTCTAGGGCTGCAGATCTCTTAGGGAAGCTGTTTGCCTCACCTTGCTCATAGAACTGTTGGTGGGTTTGAGCCACGGATCTTTTGATTTGCAACTGAGCCGTTAACTACTGCGCCATCTGAGCAACTTCTCACGTGAAACAAGTATATAGAAAGCATTGAGTAGTTTGGGTTTCTATTCAATATATAGTTAATATATATTTTTAAAATCCTAAGCTTGGCATTTTTAGTTTGTTTCTCAACAGTAATTTGAAACTTAATTTCATCTGTTTTAAGAATTATTTCATGCCACTCTTGACTGATGACTTTTTATTTTTTTGGGCATCACTGCCCTCTGGTGGTGGAAGTAGGAGGCCCAGCCTTTGCTCCTTTGGAGCTGCTGCTGGAATTGAACCTCCACCCCAGTGGGCTGCAGTCCCATGCACAACTACTTTGTCACTGGGGCTCAGCCTGACTGATAACTTCTTTACAGTGGACATTAAAACTAATTTGTTACTGAAATGTCACTTATGAGTTTAGTGTATGCTTTTCTTCAGTTAATATTGAAACACTAATTTTTCCATTGGTGTAATAACTTGGCATGTGTAGATTTTAAAAACAGATTTTGGTTTCACTCTCTGCTGCTGTAACTTCTCAGGTAGTTGCCAAATATCTTTGAGATTGTCATGGTTTTCTGGTCATTTGGAACCTTACTGTATATTTTCTTTTTTCAACATTTCATTGTGGTTTGAAAGAAACTGTGTAGAGCAAATCTGTTTTCCATTCAGCAATTCAGACAGATTTTCATGGCAATATTTGCATCTCCTCACGACTCTGAGTGTTGAGTAAATCTTTGAGGTAATCTAGAGAGAAATCATAATCGAATTCAAAAGGTTTCCGAATTCTATTTTACTAACATTAGATAATCTTTAAGATTCGGATCGACCCATTGCCATCAAGGGGCTTGCAACTCATAGCAGCCCTTCGTAGGGTTCTGAGGTCATAACATCTCGATCGGAGCAGATGCGCTCATCTTTCTCTTTTGGAGCAGCTGGTGGATTTGAAGCACTGACCTTGCAGTTAGTAAACCACGGTTTGATGGTGCCACCAGTGCTCCTTAAGATGGGTATAGTACCATGGAATTACTCTGTCCTTCATGTTAATAGTTAGCTGATAGGTGTGTGATGATGTACATAGCAGGCTTTTTCTGTTGACCTGAGTTATGCAAGTTGGAAAACGTCAGTTTGTTCTGTGTCTCTATTTTTTTTTGGGGGGGGGGGGGCATCACTGCCTCTGGTTGTTGTGGGTGCTACCCAGTGCCGCTCCTGAGAGCTGGATTTGAAACGCCAAGCCCATGGGCTGCAGTTCCGCACTCAAACACTTACACCACGAGGGCTCAGCCCTGGGTCTCTATTTTTAAAAAATAACTTAGATAGTGCTCTTTATGACTTTCCATTATGTTTATTTTTGGCTTCTTTCCAAGTGATATCAATGAACGTATTACACAGGCAATTCCTTTCAGATTTTACTCATAAAATACTTTTGTTTTCCTTGTTTTTTGACATCAAAAAATGATAGCAGCCAAACTGATTATGTATATTTATTGGAAAGTTATAATATATTGTTTAACACGCTCCTTTGGAGAATGGGAAAAGTTTTCAATGAATTCTTTAGTTAACTGAAACCTAGCAATTTATGCATAGCATTGTAAAAATATATCATGGCAGATGGTTGTTAATTGCAGTATTTTAGAAATTCACAAAATTTAGATTCTCTTTCGCAAACTTACAAAATTGTATCCTGTTCATTATAAGATACTTTAAACCTAGGATTCTAGGATTAAATATGAAACTTCAAATGGAATTACTCTTGATGGCTAAAATTAACATATGCAAACATATTCAAAATAGCTATTTCAAAAAGCTATTTCTTTTCTTTAGAGTTTTCATACTTGAATTTTTTGTATTCTCATTGTTGATGACTATGCCGAGGACTTCTGACCTGAAAAAAACAACAACACATGTATGACTCTCAATGAACTGTATTTTACTGCTCATGGAACTTTGTCCTAATGTCTTACAATGTACTATAAGGGCTTTCAACAGTTCATGGAAAAATAGGATGAAAATGGCCCCAGTTATGGAGCCACTGCTGTAGACTCTGCGATCTCACCCGTGGCCCCTCAATCTTCCACCTCCTATCTCTCCCAGCCTCCCATCTCGCCTTCTCCCATCGCTACCTTCCACAGACCGTTTCCACCTAGATAAAGGAATCGTGTCATCTGTCTGCTATCTAGACTTTCCACACTTTGCAACCTTCTGTGAGGCAAGTAACGGGGATGACCTGCCACCTGCTGGGACAGAGGATTAAATCCATGTAAGGATACAGTAGAGAAACAGCAGGAAGACCCCGAATATTGTCTAAGGGCTTGTTGAAGAGTATGATTAAAAAAACAAACAAAATTGGTGGAGGCATGAAGGAGCAATTTGCCTGCAGTGGTACTGTGACCTGGCATCCCGAGTGTGGAGAAGTAATTCAGCTCCACGGTGATCAGTGCATGAGCATAAGCCTGTGTTTTGTAGAGAGAAGACTGGCTCCGGGTGACCTGTGGAAGTGCTTGTAGCTCACACATTTTTTTACAGTGAGCATTCATTCCCTCTACCTTTGTCACCAGTTTAAAACTTCAAATTTTAACATGGATTAGTGTAACTCCTTCATGCCAAACCCGAGAAGATCCATGTTGTCTAGTCTTGAAGTCTCACACTGACACAGAAGTCAAACAGTAGGTGCCTAGTTGTGCCCAGTTTGATCGAAATAATGACATGATGCTTTCTCCAAACTCAGAACCCCAAGATCACAGTCAGCGCTGTCTGCGTGGAAGCTCCCGTCCTTAGTGAAGGCACTCCCCATCTGACAGGACAACTGGAGGGCTAGCAGGAGCCTTGTGATCAAAGCGCTCCAACCTCACTAGGGGCCAGAGTACAGGAGATGCCCTCTTCCCTCTGGTGAGGGGATAGGACATCTTTGTACATTTTGGTCAGACATATCCTAGCTAAGGGATGTCAAAGAACACAAGGTTGCGTGGTCAGTCTTTAAAAAAAATTTTTTTTTTAATCAAAGTTAACTTTTGACAAGGGAACAGATTTAAAACAGATGTGTCAGTCATGTAGCTAGCTGTAGAGCTGAAAATTCACTAGGAACAGCGGTTCAATGTCATATGAATTAGCAACTGTTTTACTTCTCCCTTCAGCTTTAATTTTATGTAATATCTTTAAACTTCTATAAATAAAACTTGTTTTCAGACATAAAAAGGAGAATGGGATCGTTCCACAAACTTTTTGTAATCCCTTTGTATAAATATACTAATATTGATATCTTAGAAGAGCGAAATTAATTTTATTTAGTATCAACTCCAGTATTCTGATATACTCTAGTTAAATATTTACATCCTAAAGTATTGGTCATGTTTTTTAAAAGGTGTTTAGGAAGAGAAAACTGAGTTTTTTTATGCATGCATCATACTTCATTCCCTAATTTTCTTAATCTTCCTTCATCCTTCTCAAAGTTCTCTGGTAATTAAATTTTGGGGAGGGTGCGGTGGAGTGAGGTGTGCCTCAGAGTAGCTGGTGGTTTTGAACTGCTGACCTTATGAATTGTAGCCCAAGGCATAACCAATTATGCTACCAGCGCTCCTCTTTTAGCTTCTTTTCCCCTGCTTTATGAGCAGTTTTCCTCGCAGTTAGTCCTTAACTGGCACTTATATCAAGTGGCACTACATGCTGATATTTTAGGTGATAGGACCTATCAAAAGAGATAAATGCAGGTGTGATTTTAGAGGTTGATGTTAATGTAGGAAATTGCAGCATTAATTGTAATTTTACTTAGATGTTTTCTTTTCGCACAGAAATAAACACAAAATTTATTAAGTAATACTGTAAGTAGTTTCCGCAATATGTGTGTGCTGCCTCTAGGAAAAACATGTCCACACAACTCATGTGTTGAAGGTTTCAGTATTTAGCCTGTGGTCTTCTTAGGCTCTTGGTTGCTATTCTCAGCTACCTTAAAAACATTCCTTTTGTCATATTTTATGTTTTTGTTCATGTTGAAGAACAGGTTCATGTTATGTTCAGACATCACTGTAAACCAAAATTGAAAAAAGAAAATAAAAGAGGAGTAGATTTTGTGCCTGAGGTGGGAGTAATCTAATTTTTAGCAGAACAGAAAAAAAGAACTGTGTGGACTTGAATGGGTTTTCTTTTGGGCTCATGAGAGATGTCAGAGAAAGGGGCCAGTTGTTTATGTCCAGCTACATCTTTCTGGAGAATGGCTTCATAATCCAAACCCAGAATTCCTCTGCAGGGGTCATCTCTTCTGCTAGATGTTCTGGACAGCTTTGCAGTGTATTTGGTGGTTACAGCAATGATTGGCAGTTGCTATGGGCATTTGGTTGACAGGAATTGGGCAATGAGCTGGACAGTCCTTTAATTGTCTTTTATGACCACTTTAAATACTCTTCTGATGGCTGGAATTGAGAACCAAACAAATTTTCCCGTAACATAAGTTTTTGTTTTTTCTCCCCACCCCTCCATCCCATTCTATGCTTTTTGATATACTCTGATTTTTCTTGGAATGCACTTGTTGTGTGAAGATTGTACTTTACTTTGTAATGCTTCTATGAGCTGTTCATCTTTCTTTTGGAAAACACGTCAATTATGTGATTCTTGATACACTAATGTACCTGTTCCCCATCTGCATTGGCAGATGCTCTAGTCAGTGATTCTGCAGATAAGTTTACAATCTGAGTACTTGATCATCTAGTGCACTGGTCACAGTTTGTACATATCAAAACTTTGTTAAATAGCTTTGCTTTTATTTCTTTTATATTTCAGTTATAAAGTTATATCGATTTTTAAAATCACATCTAGTTGATTATGCTATCTCCAAAATTAATTTGTGACAGTAAAAAGTATTAAAAATATTTATTTTAAAAAGATAACATTATGGGGCTGAGCCCCGGTGGCATAGTGGTTGTGCGCGGGACTGCGGCCCACTGGGATGAAAGTTCAAATCCAGCAGCAAGGCTGGGCCTCCTACTCCCACCACCAGAGGGCAGTGATGTCCCCAAAACAAGATAACATTATGGGAGATAAAACCCCAAACTAACCATAACTCAAACTTACTGCTATCAACTTGTTTTCAACTTTTAAAACTATAAAGTGATGATGATGAGAGGGCGGAGAATATTAGAAGACTTTCAAGCAATATAAATGGTTGAGAGAGCTTTGCCTTGGGAATAGGGGACACCTGAAGTTTAACTTACTGGTGTTCAGGTCTTGATGATATGATCCTGAACCATTAGTTTGATCTAAGGTGTAGTCTATTTCTCAATGTTTTTTTTTTTTTCCAAAGTGAAGGGTGTATTGTAATTTTTGCCTGTAGTTCCACTTAAAAAAAGAAAAAATCGTTAAAAACATTTTTCTGCTTTCTTATTTTTAAGCATACTGTTTATCACATTATTGACTAACTTATTGCTGTCTCAGACACATTATTTTATAGCTACATGTGTTTGTGGGTGTCTTCCAATTTTTAAAAAAAGTCTTAGTTTTCAGTAGTCTCATAAATATAATAGCTACAATAACTGTACAGGGAAAAGGAGAGTTTAGACAAGTTGAGACATAAGACTGGAATAGAATAGAATTCTATTTGAATTTGAGAATTCAGGCAGTCCTGTTGAAAGGATACTGCCAAGATGAACGCTATGGTGAGCTATTAGTTGAGTGACTATTGCCTGACTGAGAATGTGAACCGTGACAGTTGTGGGGAGAGAGGGGAGTGCGCATATGCAGAGACATTATGGACACCCTGAGAAGAGCATTTGAGGGCTGGCGAGAGTGACGGCTACTCCTCCCTGTCTGCGATAAAGGCTGAGGAGAGTGTCCTCTGGTCAGGGTAGGAAATAGAGAGAGGAGTATGCTTTTTGAGTAGGTTAACAAATTTGGTTGTAAAAGTATTGCTCATGCATGCTCTTAGGCTGATGGAGAAAGGCCAGGGACAATTGGAAAATGTTAGTGTGTGTTCAGGAGGTCATGAGTGAAAAGATAACATCAATATACTACATAGAGTAAGCATTTGAGGCTGTGGAAAGGAGATTACAAAGAGAGTATTTGAAATTGGGGGAAAGAAAGTTACGATTGAGAAGAGGAAATCTGAGAAAATTTCATGTTGTATTTCTTATGTCCCTACGTAAACTACTTACCGTAATATTTCAATGCCTCATTTTTCTCTGCTATAAAATGGGGAAAATCATAGTATCTCTATGGCTTAGTATCTCATAGGCTTGTTGGGAAATGTAATAAAATTATTTGCATAACTTACATACTACTTGGAACATTGAAAACAGTAACTAAAGATGAGCTATATTAGGAACACATTTATGAATATGGAAACTGAAATGATTATTTCTAATATTAGTTTACATTGCACTTAATTCTGAATAGGAAGAATCATCAAAAAGTTCATGAAAATGTAGAATTAAAAAATTAAAAACTGTAGACTTTGTCAGCATAAGCTTTATCAAGACCAAGTCATTTTTGTAAGTCATGATACCAGCCATTTAGTCCATGCCCGAACATCTGAGAATCCTGAGAATTTAGCCACATCACCGCAGCCTTTTTTCATATTATTGAATGAAGAAAAATGGGTGCCTTTTAGAATTCTTTAGCTTAGGAAGCAGTCAGGAGGAGACAAATAATGCCTGTTAAGGGGATGCCTAATGATTTCCCCTTGAAACATGCAAGCTGCCGTCTTAAGGAGTGAGAGGAATGAGCAGGGCACTGTCAGGGTGAAGAACTCAGGCAAAGCTTTCTTGGACATTGCTTTTTGTTCAGGTTTGACGATCTTTCTCAAACCACTCTCATAGTAAGCAGTTGTCACCATTGTTTGACCCTTCAGAAACTCAAAGACATCTGAGGAAACTCGTGTGGGGGCCACACCCGACCTCTTCCAGCTTCAGTGGGGAAATGGAGACTCCATGTGCACACCAACCCTAGGTCAATTGTCACGAGGCAGAGGTCAGATTCCTCTCCGTGCCCCAGCCTTTTATTTCCTTTATTTTGACACCAACTCTTTCTTGCATGGCACACTGCTTGTATGCTGGGTTCGATAATGCATTGCGATGGCCACACACAGCGCTCACAATTATGAGTGCTTATTAGGGAATTAACAGGATCAGAAGACATTAAATGCCACAGTCTTTGGTTCACTACAGTGTTTCTTCCTGGCCGACTGCCAAGTCTCTCGCATGGTTCCTCAGCCTCTCAGTCACAAGGCCCTTGGGCCCCTCTCCATGGACCAGGAATTTCACTGGTTTCTCTACCTCACTGGTCTCCCGGCTCTGGTCTATCTTAATGGGCTCCTGTGCACCATCTCATGGTGACCTGCTTCTGCCAGTGCAGACAGGATCTCTTTTGTTCTCTGCTAGTAACTGTTTTTTCTTGATGGTCCCAGAATTCTTTCCTGCAGATTCTGAGATGCCGCCTTCTGTTATCTACTAACCCCTGGCCTTTTACACACCTGTTGCATGAACCCACCCAATCATTTGGCTGAGTTAGACATGGATAAAAGAGCCATTCCAAGAAATTTCATGTTATCACAGAATCCCTGACAAACTGTTGCCAAGGCCTTTGCTCTTCATTGGTCCACTTCGGCTTTGATTACATTATTCTACCTCTTTGTAGCCATTGTTTTGATTTGGCTTCATCTTCAGGATTATGCTGGTAAGCCCATGTTTCATATCCTGTTTTAATATTTCAAAGAAATATTTCAGGATCTTTATTCCACTTACTTAAAAAGTTTTCCTCTGGTCTACATGTGATCTGGGTACAGCAGTTTTGGCAGCCGTCACATAGAGAGTTTGTGCAATCTGCAGTTTACTTTGTAGAGATCTCTATCAGAAGCCCTCATTTTTCTTGACATTCACCGTCACTTCAGTGTAGGCTTTGGTCTGAGAGTTTCATCCTCTAGCTTTACTTCTTTCTTTCTCACTGAAGTAATTCTTTCATCTTTCAAGACTTGAAAGGCAACTCCTGAATGAATATGTTTATCTTTTTCTTGGAGGTTGAGGAATGGGAATCATAAAACTTGTACTTGACAGGTTTCTTCTGGTGAAGATGGACTACAAAGAAGTCAGTGGTTTTTGACATCTTCTTTTTCCTTCCCCACTTTCTCTCGGTGACAGTATTATTATACTCTAAAAGTGTCATTTGGGGGAGCCAAAGCACTACACTATAACTTCCAACGATCCATTCAATGTAAAAGGAGAAAAAAAAATAGTGGAATGAATTGAAGTTCATGCTGAGCAGATATTTGTGTACTTCTTCTCTAACAGTAAATGGTTAGAGGGCTTTGTTATATAGTAAATAAATAAGACTAAGTGTTAAATATATGTATACATAGGGCTTAATTTTTTTCATTTGCAGTTTAGTTGTCCTGTTGATAAATGAATATATTTAAAGGTTTTAAAGAATTAGTATTTTCAGTTGGATATGCCTTACATCACTTAAAAAGCTCTAGTTGCTCCAGATTAGACTATAGATTCCTTGTCTAATTAATAACTATGATGAAATGCTTAAAGAAAGCCACCTTTGGAATGTAGTTTGGATTTTCTGGGTCAGTGAACCGACTAATATTTTTTGAATGCCTGTAGATTTAAAGCATTGTAAATTATATTAAAAATACTGCTACTTGACTAAGTTTGTGGAGAAATAATTTTGGTACTGTTTGGTTGATTAGTGTACACCAGGGCTATTGTTCTGAGCTTTCTCGATTCAAATTGTTCAGGGGTGTAATAGGATACATGTCAGTGGCATACTGGAATTAGATTTGGAAAGGATAACATTTATTATATCCATGCAGCTTTTCTTTTTGTTTGGTATGTACCATTTAAAATGGGTTAGAATTCATTTTCATGGTCCTCTTTAGTATAACCTTACATGATCATTTTTTTCCTACCAATTGCCCGGAGCAGATAGGTGTGTGTGAAGAACCACAGTTTGGGGGTGTTCCTAGCAGATAATGGTAGATTTATTTGGAACTTTGTAGGTTGTTATCTATAGTCACCAGAAGAAAAAAAATCCCTTTTAAATTCTGGTTCTTTTATTTATAAGAAGGTTTTATTCTATAATACAGGATCTGTATGCAGGGCCATGTCTTCATCAGAAACTTGTTTAGTGTGTGTTTGAAATTATGTATATTTCCCCTATCATCCCTTATGCTCTTGCATCCATTTGCATGGCTTTTGTTATCAAATTCCAGAGCGGGGTCATTTGTTTTGTTAGCTAAAGGTGTGTTTTAAGTGGAATGAGAGAAGAAATAGGCTAAACTATTTATGCCTCAGCAACTGTCTGTAAACCTAAGTCTTGTGAAAAAGTAATCTGTTCACTTGGTGTGTTAGAATGGCAGTCTTCCTTATAGTTCTCTGGGTGCTCTCTTTGTCCAGCAGAGGAAATTGCGCTGTTACTTCCATGTCCAGGCTCTTCTTTAAAAGTTTATGATTAAATGCCGACTGAAATTAAGTTTGCACACTATGAAATGACAAAAGTGGAAAGAAGCCCCCCCTCTCAGAAAATGCTGTTTGAATCTAGTTTGGGTAATTGAAGGAAGAGATTGAAATAAACCATTTTTCTTCTGAGTAGTGTGTTAATTTTCTCCAGATGACAGAACTACTCTAAATGTTGTATAGTACTAGGTCTTGGCAAATGAAGTTGAACTTTGTTGGTGTTTATTTTTACTATGTATGTGGCAAAATGAGGTAATTAATAAAAGTTTACAGGGCTACCCAACTGATAAATTCACCCTGTTTCACCTTCTTAAACCTAAGAAGTACAATTTGCCTAAATTATGCAAAATGCTAATTAGAAGATTTAATTTGCTAATCATTTCATTTTGATTAGAGGCAGATGCTGATTATCTTCACAAATCTAAATGGACCTTTCAAAGATGATTTTCATTATTTAAAATCAACTTGTCAAACTAATTAAGAGGTAAACTTAAGGAATAACAAATACCAGTAGTTATCTATTTTCCATGTAAATCAGGGCAAGATAATTCACAAATGCTTTGGACCAAACTATAGTTAACACTGAGAAGAAAGGGAATTCCTGAACATTTCATTGTGCCCATGAAGAAACTGTACGTGGACTAAGGGAGAGTTGGATAGTCAGAAAAAGGGGCTCCTGTATGGTTTAAAATCAGGAATGGTGTGCATCTGGGTTATATTTTCCACTCTACTCAATGTATAGACTGAACAAGTAATCAGAGAAACGGGACTACATGAAGAACAACACAGTATCAGGATTGGAGGAAGGTTTATTAACAACCTGTGAGATACAGATCACACAGTCTTGCCTGATGAAAGTGCAGACGACTTGGAGTGCTTGCTGACCAAGATCAGAGACTTCAGCCTTACAACTCAAAGTAAGGAAAACCACAGTCCTGGCAACTGGACCAATAGACAACATCATTGTAAATGTAGAAAAGATAAAAATTGTCAAGTATTTCATCTTTCTTGTTTACACAGTTAATTCTCATGATAGTAGCAGCCAAGAACTCAATGTATTGCTTCTGCTGCACAAAGCCTCTTTAAAGTCTTGAAAAGCAGGGATGTCACTTTGAGGACTAAGGTGCCCCTGACCAAAGCCATGATACTTTCAATTACTTCTTATGCATGTGCAAAATCAGACAATGATTAAGGAAGAACGAAAAAGAATTGCTACATTTGAGTTATGGTGTTGGCAAAGAATATTGAAAGTACTGTGGAATGCTTGAAGAACAAACACACCTGTCTTGGAAGTAGTACAGCCAGAATGCTCCTTAGAGGAAGGGTGGTGAGACTCGTGTGCTTCGACCATGTTACCTGGAAAGGACATCATTCTTTCTAAGTAGAAGGTTGTGAGGATGGTGCAGGACTGGACAGTGTTTCTGTCTGTTGCACAAAGGAGTCGTTATGAGGCAGAAATGACTTGATGAAACTTAACAACAGCAGCAGCAACAACTGCAAAGACTTAGTGTGTATATAATATTGTGTGTTAGTCCGGGCAGACTAGAGGAACAAATTTCATAGACATGCATATCGATATAAGGAAAAGGTTTATATATAAGAGAAATAGGACATTAAGAAAGCATCCCAATCCAGTCTAGTACAAAGTCACAAGTTCGATATTAACCCATATGCCCGATACCAGTCTATAAAGTCTCCTTCCGACTCACGAAGTCACAGGGCAGTGGGTGCAGAGTCCCGGCGCTGGCAGGGGTCTCCCCATGGCTCCTCACTTCCAGGGCTCAGGGTACATCAACAACAGAAGCAACTCAGCGCTGCCAGAGGTCTCCATGTGGCCGCCCCAGCTTCAGAGGTCTGGCTCCATCAGGACAAAGCCGTGTGGTCTCTCCGCCGGCTTCTCCAGCTTCTCAGAGGCTGCCACCTTTTCCTGTCCGTGATTCATCATCTCTGCAACTAACTCCCAACAACTGGGGAAGATAGCTTCTCATCGTCACGAGGGAAATATCGCGAGATTTCCCAGAAGTCTCAGGAGAAAGCCATGCCCACATAGAGGCCTCAACGGCTACTCAATGACTATATCCAGATTAACAGGCTAGACTCCACCCCTACATTTCAATCATACAATTAACATAAGCACATGACTGCCACATATTGTTATAAATTTCAGTATGCCCAAAATATAAGAGCTGAACTCTGTTTAACTTGTTCCCTCTGAGCTCATTAGATTGTCTAGTCAAGAGATTTATTCTGTCTTTGTAACTCTGGCTCCCTCCCTTTTTCTCATCCACCTATTAGATAGCAAAAGGGAATAGAGACAGTAGTATGCATGTGCATTTAAAACATGAGTAGAGATAGGTGGTGGATGTATGTGAGGCTTCCCTTCTAAGCCACCAAACTCTCCTAAAACTCTGAGAGATGTGGCAGAAGACGGCTAAAGAACTAGGTTCAATGCCAATGCTGGGAGGCAGTGGGGCGCTCTCATCTATTGGGATCCATTCTGCCAGCCTTCTTGTTCTTCCTGGCTTCTCTTTTTCACTGAGAGCAAAGATAGAAAACAACATAGAGACAGGCCAAGTGTCTAGGGCTGAGTTAGGATTGAGACCATGCAAACTAAGGCAACAAGAACTGTATTACATGTGACCAGTCAGATACAAATGGCCCAGTAACCAAAATGGTTTGGGGTTTTATCTTGGAGATGCCTACGGTGTTTTGAAAAAATGTCTAGCCTAACAAAACAAAATAAAAAATAGACATGTGGATATTGCTGCACTAAGATCTGGAGTAAGAGGATGAGGTGGCATGCTGTCTCAGTAAGGTACTAATCCGAGAGGCCGTAGAGCCAAGTCGAGAGCATCAACTCGTGCCACACAGAGTGAGGTTGATCCTGGCACCCCCACTTCACAGTTGCTGTTCTCTGTGATTTGGTTTCCTCATCTGTGAAACGGGGAGTATGAAGATATTGCTTCACTTTTTGATATTAACTTATACACATTTTTATTTGTTACAGTTTTAGCTTCTGCTGGAGGTTTGGAAAAGATGGGGAACATTGTGAATTCTATCCCCGAATGCCCAATTGAGCCATTTAAAAGTTATTGTTATGAACATATGTATAATAACAAAATTATAAACGCTTCAGTTAAATAAAATAAGCTAACATAATCTGAAATAGAGTCACATTAAAATGAATAAACACTTTAATAAGGGTCAGGACTATGTACAAATACTTTAGTCTAAATCTTGCTGCTTTTTATATGGTGCGAGGGAGTTAGGGCTATGCATAAATAAATGTGGACTGACAACTGAAGAGTTGCTTTAAAAGTTGAGAATTCAAACCAGTTTATGGTAACTGTATACTTATGGAGTTCAGTTGATCTGGTAGTACATGTATTAGGCAGATTTGATGGGAAAAGTCTTGATTCAGAAGGTATTGAAGATGGACACAAACAGAAAGATTTGCATATTGGTGAGACTTCCAAGATTCAATGTGTGCTACATCTCTATAAAATCTCTTAAACCCTCTTGAAGGTAGCTGTTTTATGACGGGCTTCAGAATCGGTAAGACGTGCTCTGTGTGTCATCTAGCAGAGCTGTGAACTAGATTGCCTGAAATTTGCAAAGTAAGGCTTTCTGTTTTAACGCATCTTGAAGCTTTCATGTGGACTCACCAGTTTCTCACTGTGATTGAAGTAAATGTACTAAAAGTTCGTGTTATACTTAAGGTGATGAGAATGAAAAATGATTTTCTTAAGTAGTGAGCATGCTAATATATTATCTTCTGTATTGGCGATGAAGGAGCCCTGGAGGTGCAGTGGTTAAAGGGCTTAGCTGCTAACGAAAAGGTCGAGTTGGAACCCACCAGCTTTATGGGAGAGAAGGCTGTGGCAGATGCTTCCATAAAGAGAGACTGCCTTGGAAACCACGTGAGGCAGTTGTCCTGGACGGTTACTATGAGTTGCGTTTGGCTTCTTGGTAAACTACTGGAAATTATAAGATAGCAGCCAAATATTACATTGATGATAAAGGCATTTGGACAGGAAATGTTGGCACACATGATACAGCTATTAATTGAAAGGCTGGCAGTTCAAATTCACCCGTAGGCACCTTGCAAGAAAGTCCCACACTCAATTTCTGAAAGGTCATGTCATTGAAAATGGTGAGTTCAGTGTGTGGGGCACCACGATTTAGGTCGGATATAACAGTTTTGTTTGTATTAGTGCTTGTAGGTAAGGAATAATTTGCGTTCTAGAAAATTTACCTCTGATGTTGTGGATTAAAGATGACTACAGCTGAATACTGTATACTTCTGAATACTTCTGGAGGTTGGATTTATATGAGCAGATTTTGTAACTGCTTACACAACAGATTATGATAGAAGTGATACCAAGCCTGTTTCTCAGCACAGCTCTTGGCAATCAGTGTTCATGGCCCCTTTCTGGAATTCTCTTTATGGCCGTCCTGAGATGTCATTTAGGAAGTCTAGGGGCTCTCAGACTGAGTGGCTGAAGAGCATTGTTCTGGAATTTGGTTAGAAACCAGCATCTTGACATGCCTGAGAGGCTGCATCTTGCACTTATCAGCTGTTCAAGCTCAGGGCAGCTTTTCAGCCATTCCACCGAGGTGCCAGACTTGTGAGTAAGGCCATTTTGGACCCCACTGAATGCCACGAATGACCTCGATTGGTGCCACAAGGAGCAGAAACATTCCTTGGCTGAGCTCTTTCTGAAATCTTGACCCACCGTATTAGGAGATCAATCTCAGGGTAGTTGTTTGAGACCGCTCACTGTAGGGTCTCTTGTTACACAGTAGCAGATGAATGGAACTGGGGGCTAAGCAGGGACTTCTGCTTCTTGAGTGTGAGCTTAACACAAAATCTATCTGAATATCCTCAAATAATCCTACCATGATTTGGAGAGACTTTGTGAATGGAATGAAAGTTACTATAGCCCTAGATTATTGTTAGTAGTATAGAAAATGAGAATTCAGATGATCATGCTGGTAGAGAACAAGCTTGATGTTAGCTCAGAGTTTCCAGAACTAACAGAAACAGGAAGACTGTTGATAAATGTTTTTGCCTTCCAGAAACTCAGAGCTGTGTGAAAAGGGTTGGCTGAGAAGTTTATGGCTTTTTCATTTTGAAGAAGTGAGCTTTGTCACATCACTAAGACTTGACAGGAATCTGAGAGTCCTTTGATTCCCTGCTCTCAAAGACTGGGCTGTTCTCTTTCAAGACCCTGAGAAAGGAGGTGATGTGATAGTTGGCGTTCTTACATAGTGCTTTACCCCCTCAGTGTTGGCCACAAGTTAAAGGAGACCCAACTGGTGAGCTCATTCATTGTGCATTGTCCTTTCTATGAACTAAATTTAATTCCACTAAGAAATAGCCAATACCTAATGTGTTCAAAGTATTATATACATTCTATGGGGACTGGAAAAGCACTTTCTTAGCAGGAAAGAGTATAAATAAATGAGGAAAAAGGTTACTGTGGACACCATACTGTACAAGCTACTTGATTTTTTTGGGGGGGGCATCACTGCGCTCTGGTGGTCGCGGGAGCCACCCAGCACTGCTTATGAGAGCCGCTGCTGGATTTGAACTGCCATGCCCGCGGGCTGTTGATTTTTAAACCAACATTTAAAGTGAAATATGTGATGTTTGGATTATGGTGGGCAAAAAAGGGATATTAATTCATAAAGGAAGAAGGGAAACAAAAGTTCTTTTATAAATCCAGGGAAAGAAGTACAGTTGGAGCCTTCCAAACTCTATGGTGTTGTCAGACACACTTTCTGCTATTACAGCACTTTGCTTAAGGAATGGGAGATTCATGGATGAATGTACACATGCACACAGCTGTTTAAATTTGCTACTCAGCTTTCTGGATTCCTTAAGTTGCATCATATGGATTGTACTGATTTTTACTGGAGGCAAGAAACAAAGTGGATATGATGCAGTCACAAAATTTCTTTCAAGTTTCCCAAGGCTACTTTTATTCCTGCAAAATAAAAGTAATTTTGACTTTTTCTTTGGTAAGTAAAAACTAGCAGTAATAATGAAAGTATCAAGAAGGAACAAGTGGTTCTGTTTTGATTAAGAGATCAATGCTGAGATCTCATTGAGAACACGATGATGCATTTAGGATACTTGGATCCAGGCTTTTTCCCTCTTCCCACATATGTGGATACAGAATGAAATAGACCCTATTTGGGTGGGGGTAGGTAGACAGGCATGGGAAGGAGAAGATAATTATGTTGTGATATGAAGGAAGTATGCATTCAGAACTTTTAGCCATAATGATGCTGGTAAGAAAGGTTGAATTGAGATTATATGTTGCTCAAGTTAGAAGTGAGCCCTCCACTCATAATTCCTGATGTAGAGAAGCAAAAGGAGACTGAATTGATGAGCTCAGGGATTCCTGCTTCCTTTGTCAGAGTGGTGTCCTCTCTGCCTGCATTTGAATCCATATTTTATTTTTTTATTTTACTTTTTGGCATCACTGCCCTTTGGTAATCGTGGGAGCTACCCAGCCTTGCTCGTGGAGAACTGCCGCTGGATTTGAACCGCCAAGCCCGTGGGTCGCAGTCCTGCACTCAACCACCATGCCACCGGGGCTCAACCCTGAATCCACATTTTAAATGCACATGAAGTTCTTGAACCTTTCAGAATTGTAATTAGGGATGGAATCGCCACTTGGGATAGGGATAGAAGCATTGTCGTGCTCTCATTAGCTGCTGTCGTGACCGGCTCGACTCTTAGCGACCCCACATGCCCAGAGGGAAACATGGACCATCCTCACATTGATATGTTTGAGCCCATTGTTACAGGCACCATGTCAATCCAGCTTCTTCATGGTCTTCCTCTTCTTCGCTGACCTATGTTAGCAAGAAAGATGTGCTTCAGGGTCTGGTATCTCCTGACAACATGGCCAAAATATGCCAGACAAAGTCTCACCAACTTTGCCTCTAAGGAACATTCTGGTTGTACTTATTCAAAGACAGATTTGTTTGTTCTTTTGATAATCCATTGTACTTTGAATATTCTTAACCAACACCATAATTAAAATTCATCAATTCTTCATTCATCCTTATTCATTATAGAGCATTGACAGGCATTTGAGGCATTGAAAATACCATTGCTTGGATCAGATGCACTTTAGTCTTCTTTAATCTATTTATACTTTTTCTGTCTAAAACTAAGGATAGGGATTAAAGCCAATTGGAGGAAGCTGTTGATGAATTTTGAAGTAAGATAAATTGGTGGGTAGCCATTTCTCTTCATCAATTCAGGACACATTTATGTGATGATGGGGAATACTTGTCCAAGTCAATGACAGTCTGGAGAAATCACTTGGAGGGGCTTCACCAGTCTTTTTTTCATGGAGGTCCCCAAGCAAGCACACAGTTTATACGAAGTGTGCTTAGCTGAGCCCAGGTGGTGCACTGGTTGTGTGCAAGACTGAAGCCCACAGGGTTGATGGTTCAAATTCAGCAGTAGCTCTTCAGGAGCAAGGCTGGGCTGCCTATGCCTACCAGGGCAGTGATGCTAAAGAAAAAAATAAAGAAGAAACATATGACGTGTGCTTGCTTTGCATATCTGTCTGTGAGATACTAGGACACTCCAAAGTCCATTTTACATAGAAATACTGAAACCACTGCTTCCTCCATCTAATTTTATAATTATTATTTAATACTTGCTATCTTTATATCCAGAGAATTTATGTTATGGAGAATTTGTATTGAAATGCTAATAAGTGAGATCAAGGAAAGACTTTTTATGAAATACGGAACAAGACCAAATAATCGGATGTTTTATGTGGATAGTAAGACATCAAAAAGGAAATGGGCATGTTATGGACCAGCTTGCTGGGAAGGTATCATTGTGCTGTTGTAATAGATAAGGCAAAAGGAGGAGGCAGAGAGATAACTGATGGGTGGAATGTCAAGTATCAACCACCAACTCAAGTGTCTAAATAATTCTCTGATGAACTAACAATGTTGAATTGGGTCACCTTTGTGAAAGCCATAAGGATTTCCAGATGTAGCACTACTCCCCACAAAACACAAGAAAACAATAAACAAACAAACAAACCATACTGTGAGTTTTTGGGTGAGTAGAGTGCCTCACTCTTATCAATGGAATGGCTGGTTAGCAGCCCAATGCTTAACCCATTGCACCACCAGGCCCCCTTTTCCACTAACATGTATTTGAACATCTTTTGGAATAAATACTTTTTCCTTCACTCTAAGCACAAAAGAGAGCGTAATCTACTTTCAATTTGAATTTAAAATGCAGAATGGAAATAGAAGTTTAATAACATGACTGAAAACAATTGATAAATTTTTAATTTTCATGGTCTGTAAAGAATATTTCAACAAATCAGTTTGTTTTTCTGACCTTATTTTTCCCTACTCTTTTATTATCTATTTTCCTGAATACACATGGCGGCTGCATGTTGACTTTAAGCAAGTTTCAACCTTTCCTCCCACACTTAAGACAGTTCATAGACTTTTGTCATCATCATCTCCTCTTTGGATCAGAGTCTAGTTGGTTGTCTTTGAAAAGTCTTGAAAATGTCCGAAATGCTACCTAGTTTAAAACTTAGACTTAAGTAAAGTTAATTTTCTACTGGGCTATGTTTTAAAAAGGAAAGGAAAATGACTTTCTCCTTTTTGTGGGAGGAAGACATTTGCCAGTTGGAGCTTCGAAGAAGATTCAGTTTGGGAGCCCTTTAATTGTGCACCAAAAGGTTATTGCAGAAGATAGCATAAGGCAGATGTCATAAAGAAGAAAATTTGAGGCTCAGTAATAGAGAACTGTGTGAAGAAATAGGCATTCTGCCAATTAACTGGGTACTTGAAATAAATAGTTTGGAATTGAAGGAACAGTTGCAAATTTAAGAGAAAGGGGTGGTGGGGGGGACGGACAAGTTTCAGGTTCCCTTGGCTGTTGTGTTAGTTTGGGTAGACTGGAGAAACAAATTCATAAACACGCATATAGATACAAGGGAAAGGTTTATATCATAGTTTCCCGCCGCCTCCCGGTGGTGTGTGGAATGATCTAAGGGCACTGCAAGAGCAGATACCTGGACTTTATCCTGGGTTCTGGGCTAGAGTACAAAAGGTTGTCATTGCTAGGGAGGCCATGAGGAATTAAAAAAAATTTTTTTTAACTTCCCTCTGGTGATGGGAGTAGGAGGTCCAGCCTTTGCTCCTGTGGAGCCGCTGCTGGAATTGAAACTCCATCCCAGTGGGCCGCAGTCCCGCGCACAACCATTACACCACTGGGGCTCAGACGAATTTTTTTTTTTTTTAAGAGGACAGTAGACCATATAAGTTTGGGAACCTTTGGTTTATATACAAGAGGAATGGAACATCGAGAAAGCATCCCAACCCAGTCCAGTTCAAGGTCTTAAGTCCTATATTAGCCCATATGTCTGATACCAGTCTCTAAAGTCTCCTTCTGACTCACGAAGCACATGCAATGACACCAGGACAATCACAGGCCACTGGGTGCAGAGTCTTGTGTATCCAGTGGCAGTAGAAGCATCCCGGCGCTTGCAGGGGTCTCCCCATGGCTCCTCCTTTCCAGGGCTCGTGGTCCATCAGTAGTATCCATTGGCGGTACAAAGCATCTCAGCGCTGCCAGGGGTCTCTCTGTGGCTTCTCCGGCCCCAGATGTCTGGTTCCATCAGGGCAAGCCCATGTAGCTTCTCCTTTGACTCCTCCAGATTCCAAGACTCAGGATCTATCAGCATGCCACCATTTTGTCTTGTTGGTAGACTGACTCCAAGAGACTAAGTCTATAGTCTCTCACCTCCATGGGGGAAATATCGTGAGATTTCCCAGAATTCTCAGAAAAGACATGCCCACACAGAGGTCTCATTGACTACCTCCAGATTGACAGGCTAGTCTCCACCCCTACATCCCAATCATGACATCGACACCAAATACATAACTGCCACAGCTGTGGAGCATGCGTAGCCTTCCCTGTCAAACTGCTGATGTTCTACAAAGGGGCTCAATGCATCCAGTGTTGTTGTTGTCAGATGCTGTCAGAGCAGGCTCTGACTCACAGCGATGCCATGTACATGAGTATGAAACATTGCCTCCTTATCCTTGTTATTTTGAGGCTATTGACTTCTATTAAGTCATTGAAATAAAATTTCAAAGATTCGATCGAGAGTGAACCTTAAGAGTTCAGTCCTGTCTTGGCAGGTAGTAAATGTTTCCTAAACTGGGCAGAGTGTGAGTGATCCCAGGGAGATCTAGTGAAGCCTATAAATGACCTCCTGAAAGTGTCTTTTTACTAAGGGAACATGACATAATTATGCAAAGAACAAATATATAATAGAAACACAATCCTATGAGCAAAGGGTTATTGTTTATGTTGATGGCACAGTGGTGGTTTAATGTTGTAACCCTTTAGCTTTGTTATTGATGAACTAACGGATGTTATGGAAATAAGGGAAAAAGGCACAAATTTAGAGACAGAAGAAAGTAATGATATTTGTAAAGTAGGGCCTGTTTCTCTCCTTAATTTAAATTTTTCCTTAGTGTCAAATCTTAGTTGTCAATTGCCTGACTGCTCATCTCTATGTGAACAGGTCCACTGCCACTTAAGTACGTCAGTTACAAATACAGAGGTGAATCATCTTCTAGTAAATCTGTCATCTACTCCTTGATTTCAAAACATATTACATACCAACGCCATCCTTCCCAATATGAATATTAAAATAATTTCTAAATTTGGATGGAAAGAATGAACTTAAGAATAGGATATGTGGAATGAGAGAGACACCTCAGACTTTGAGAATCATTATCAATGCTTTATATTCAATAAATGGATATAATAAAAGAGAGGACCCAAGATAGAATAGTAATGGCAACAAATTAATGCAATTATATTACAAAGAAACAGTTACTGCACTGCAAGGGGGAAAGAAAAGAAGTAACCTAAGCAATCCTGCACAATAGTAATTTGACTGCATCCTCTGTGGTTAAAAGACAAAAGGAGCTGCACACACAAAGATTGCACATAAATAAGCATGCACGCAGCAAGAGTTATATCCTAATATTGCACTTTAGTACTGAAGATTGTTTTATACAGGAGTATGGGCTAGCGCTTGTCTCTCTCTCTCTCTCTGTGTATGTATATATATACATATACATACATATGTATATATATATATATATATATATAAAGATTGAGCAAGTTAAGGACTTATAAAAGGTCTGTGGGTAATGCGAGCCAGATATATACTGTTGGATAAAGGAATAAAAATAAAGACCATTAGAATCTTATGGTATTGGGGGTATTTTGAACTGCGAACGCATAACTCGTGCCGTGGATGAGGCGCTGGGCTACTAACCTCAAGGTCTGTGTTTCAAGCCCACCAGTTTCCTCTGTGAGAGAAAGATGAGGCTTTTTGTGT
This sequence comes from Nesogale talazaci, assembly GCA_004026705.1. Taxonomy (NCBI): domain Eukaryota; kingdom Metazoa; phylum Chordata; class Mammalia; order Afrosoricida; family Tenrecidae; genus Nesogale; species Nesogale talazaci. Next base: position 73,224 of record PVJH01010036.1, read on the forward strand.
AAAGACTTGCCCTATTGGCTGGTGCTGACTTGGATGAATTCACTGACTGCCATGAGTCGATGCCAACTCATAACACCTATAGGACAGGGTGGAACTGTCCCTGTGAATTTCTGAGACTGTAACGGTTGCAGGAGTAGAAAGCTCTGTCTTTTTTCCACAGTTTTGTGGTGGTTTCAACTCTCAACCTTGTGCAGTGCAACCCGGTGTGTAGCCATAAGACAAAATAGAAAATGTTCTACAAGTTCAGCAGAAGAGGTTTACAAAATAGTGAGACAGATCGATGGGGATTAGGAAGCAGTGCTGTGTCTCCAGTGAAGTACATATTTGGGGCACTGACCAGAATGAGATACATACAGACTCAATTGAACAAAAGACTCATTGGGGACTTTGCTGGAAACTCGTGTCAGTTCTGACTCCAGGTGTCTACTGGCTGTTAGCCTCTGTGCTGGTGTGTTGTTGCTGATGTTAGATGCTGTCCAGTCCGTTCCGACCCAGTGACCCTAGATCTCCCAGGGCAGACTCCAGCTCTGCCTGGGCTTGCACCATCCCCACAAGGGTGTAAAGTGATAGGGACATAGTCTAGGTGATTGCTTTTTCCCCTTCTGCTTATTTCTCTAAGATTTGACACTTCATGTGTCTATGTTTTACTGTATATGTTCTTATATTTGGTCTTGGAGCTAGATTTAAACTTATTAAATAAGTCAAATTTTCTTGACATTGTGATGTGGACAGCTGGTATCATATTTCATGTTTTATTCATTGTTAGTTTATATATTATAATATATATTTTACTTGAAATTTCACCACATTCCAAATGTATCAATGCTATTAAAAAGTGGTAAATAACCTTATTTTTACATGGATAAACTTATCACTGTTACTGAGATATTAACATGCTGTTATGTTAGACTGTCAGAATATTAAATTATAAATCATGTAACTTTTAATGTTTTAGATGATTATAAATGATAAAATATTATAAATGAAGTCGCATACCATCCTAGTAGTTTTGGTTAGTTAACACAGTGGTAATTCATCCTATTTAATTTCTTTTTCACTTTTCCTTAATGATTTATACATTTTTAACATTTTAAGTTTTTCTTTGCATTTTTGTACTAGTTGGCTATCTTGTACACATATAAATGAAGAAAGTATATTCTAAGAATAGGGATAAATGAAAAGAAATGTGTAAAACTAACATTTTGTTGGTTTTACCAATTACTTGTTATTCTCTTAACAACCACCAATAGATTAAAAAGACAAATCTAAAACTCCAAAGCTGAAAACAGTAGTCATTGTACTTTATCTCATAATTTTGAGGGCTAGGAATTCAGATTGGGCTCAGCAGAGAGCTTGCAATATTGGCAAATTCAGTTGGCAGCTTGTCTAGTATGTCCACAGCCTCATCACTTCAAAGCCTGGTGCCTAGGTGGCAATGGCTGGAATATTGATCTCTGCTGGACTCCTCTCCCTGTGATCTCTCAGACAGAGTGGCTTGAGGTCTCATTTGATGAGATAGGGCTTTAAGAGACTAAGACAGAGAAGCCGTAATTTCTCTTAAAGACTAGACCCAGAACTAGCAAGGCATCACTTGTTCCATATTACATTAGTCCAAGTACTCCCAGGCCACGCCAGATTCAAGAGGAGGGCAAGTAGATTCTACCTCTCGAGTTGTGTCAAAGAATTTTGTAGCTATCTTTAATCTGTCCCAGTCAGATCAGTCACTGGGTCCAGGACATTTGGGAAACAAAAACCCTATTATAGATCATAATAATCATTGAAGCCATTGAGGTGATTCCAACCCACATCAACCCGATTGCACAGAGTAGAATGGCTCCCTGTAGTTTTCCAGGGCTATAACTCTGTACAGACGCAGAGTGCACATTTTTCTCCTTGACCAAAAGCAGCCCTGTGATACCAGTGCTCTTTATGGACCATAACACTCACTACCTATATAGGATCTACATGTATTTGAAACAAAATAGAAGTCTTAATTAGTCATGATATTTGCCTTCAGTACTTTCATATCCATAATTTAAAAATATCATTATTTAAGAGATAGTTATTATTATTTTTTAAATTTTATTGGGGGCTCTTACGGCTACTACAACATTCAGTACATCATTTGTATCAAGCACATTTGCACACATATTTCCACATACATTTCCCAATATTTTCCACCTGAGCCCTTGATACAAGCCCCTTTAAAAAAAAACCCTCCCCTTTCCTTCCCCCCCCTTTTAAAAAAAATTAATCATTTTATTGGGGGGCCCCTACAACTCCCATCACAATCCCCAACAACATCAGTTGTATTCAGGCCACTTTTACACACCCATTGCCATCATCACTCTCAAAACATTCTCCCTCCCTCCAGGCCCCCATTATCTGCTCCCTATATTACCCTTCCTCCCCCCTTCCCCTTGAACCCTTAGTAATTTACAAATTATTTTTTCATCCTGTACACTGTACAATGTGTCCCAACACTCACTTCCCTG
>PVJH01010037.1:0-75746 GCA_004026705.1 Nesogale talazaci
GGGGGGGGGGTGGGCATCACTGCTCTCTGGTGGTGGGAGTAGGAGGCCCAGCCCCACTGCTGGAATTGAACCTCCGTCCCAGTGGGCCACAGTGCTGCGCACGACCACTACGCCACCGGGGCTCAGCCCTCTAATCTTCTTTTCAATGGAAACTTTTACCTTATATTTCAAAGGATATATTTGCTTCAGTTACATCACTTGTATTTTCTCCATCTAATCTGTTGTGCAAAGTACAAATGATGCTGAAAAATTTAACAAAGGGAAAAAGAAAGAGGAGCAGCAACCTAAAGAGTAGTGACAGCAGCAAGGAGTGGGACATAATGAGGATTTCGTCATTCTTATTGAAATAGTCAAGTCCCAGTTCAAGCCTCAAACAGGGAAATCTGTGGGAAGTCAATCTTTTGCTGTTATACTGTTTTTTTTAAATTAAATCATTTCATTGGGGGCTTCTCATACAACTCTTATCACAATCCATGCATACATCTTTTGTGTCAAGCACTTTCGTACATTTGTTTCCCTCATCATTTTGAAAACACTTGCTTTCTACTTGAGTTCCTCTATCTGCTCCTCATTCCCTCCCCCATGAACCCTTGATAATTTACAAATTATTTTTATTTTGTCATATCTTACACCATCCAATGACTCCCTTCACCCACATCTGTACTGTCCATTTCCTAGGGAGGAGGTTATATGTAGATCCTTGTAATCTGTTCTCTCTTTCTATCCCTCCCCATCACCCTCTCAGTACTGCCACTCTCACTCCTGGTCCTGAGGGGTTCTTCTGCTTGGATTGCCTACGTTTCCAGTTCCTCTCTGTACTTGAGTACCTCCTCCAGTCAAGCTGAATTTGTAAGGTAGAATTGGGATCATAATAGTGGGGAGAGAGGAAGCATTTAGGCGCTAGAGGAAAGCTGTATGTTTCATCATTGCTATATTGCACCATGACTGGCTCATCTCCTCCCTGTGATCCTTCTGTAAGGGAATGTCCTTTTCCTACTGATAGGCTTTGGGTCCCCACTGTGCACTTTGTTCATTCTTTGATGCCCGATAGCTGATCCCCTCAACACCTTGTGATCACCCAGGCTGCTCTGCTTCTTCCATGTGGGCTTTGCTGCTTCTCAGTTAGACGGTCGCTTGTTTATCTTCAAGTCTTTAAGACCCAGATGTTATATCTTTGGATATCCAGACACCATCAGCTTTCTTCACTACATTTGCTTATGTATCTACTTTGTCTTCAGTGATCGTGTTGGGAAGGTGAGCATCTCAGATTGCCAAATTATTAGAACAAAGTGTTCTTTTATTGGGGGATTACTTGAGTAAGACCCCACTGTCCATGTGTTTCTTAATACTAAAGCTATAAATATATGTACATACATCTATTTCCCCTTTGTCTTATATAAAGTTGCATATGTATAGCCCTGTATTTTCCTTTATAAATGTCCTTTGCCTCCTAATTCTTTACTCTATTTCTTTTTACTTTCCTCTTGTCCACCTATCATGTTCAGCCCTAATTTGGGTTTCAGGAATTTCTTTCAGCTACACTGTCCTTGATCCAGGCCTGCCAGACTTCCTACACCCTTCTTGCCATTGATTTTTGGTCACTTGTTCCCTTGTCGCTGAGTTTGTCAACACCCACTCCCTTTCCCCCATCTCACCCTCTCACATGTCCCCCTGAAACTCATCCTGTTGTTCTCTTTTCCGACTTTTTTATTCTGCCAATCCTTTCCAGATAGACATGTAGTGTTAACAATATGCACTGATAGAAGACAATAAACAATAAAACAAGAGCCACAACAACAACAGAAAGGCAACAACAACAACAATAAACCTTATAAACAGTTCCGGGTCTATTTGTTGTCCTGTATGAGTGCCTTCCAGTCACATCTGGTGGGGCACCTCACCCCAGACCCCACAGTCTGTTTCTCCAGTGTTGTCTCTTGCGGTGCTGTGGGTCAGCGAGAAACATTGTAACTCATGGTGGGGCCAGTCCTATGGCCCTCTCTGTGCATTGGCTGCTCTGAGAAGAAACTTTGTGGGCCAGGATGTGCTTCACTCTTTTTCCCTTTTCCCTTGTTGACTCCAGTGTGCTCTGAGCAGACAAGTCCCTCTCCTTGAGCTGTAGCTGCAGTGCTATACTCTGAAGTGAATTCGTGTGTGTGTGTGTGTGTGCTGTACATGTTGTTGGTAATGGGGCCAGCCCCTCAGTCCTTTCAATTGGTTCCCTGCTTCATGTCAGTGTGTTGCTTTCTTGTCTTGGATCCTGGTTGAAGCCTGGGCCCTCTTTCCCTGTGCAGATGCAAACAACATCCTCCCCTTGGGTGGGTTAGTGTTCTGTTTCCCCACCTACCCATATCTCCCCCCCAACCTCCTTTTTAGTGGATTACCCTATATATCCCTGAGTTTAGTCTGGCCCCTGCCATATTACCTGAACCTCACCCCAGGGATGTATGTATGCAGTACTTCTTCCCTGTGCCCCCTTCTGGATTTTTTTTAAGCTTACTTCAGCAGACCCATGTTGTACTTGTCCTTTTGTGCTTGTCTTACTTCCCTTAACATGATTTTCTCCAGTTCTTCTCATGAGTTTATGTGCTTCATGCATTCATCGGTGCTTTTTAAGGATACATAATACTCCATTGTATGTATGTACCACAGTTTTTTAATCCATTCATCTGTTGATAGAAATTTATGATTTCAATTCCTTGCAATTGTGAAGTGTGCTGCCGTGAATATTGGAGCATAGATGTCTGAGAGTGGTTTGTTTCTTGTCTCTTCCTGTTAAGTGTCCAGTAGGGGGATTGCTGGATCCTGTATGGTAGCTCAATTTCCAACAGTTTTAGATATTGCCATCATGGCTGTACATACCTACAGGTTCACCAACAATTTGAGTCCCTATCTCTCCGCAGCCCCTCCAACACTTGTTACTTTCTGATTTCTTAAATTGGGCTATCTTTGAGGGTGATAAGTGCTATCTTATAGTTGTTTTAATTTGCATTTTCTGTGGCTAGAGATCCGAAACGTATTCTCATATATTTATTGGCCATTTGGATTTCTGCCCTTAAGAAAAATCTGCTCAGGCCCTTTGCCCACCTCCTTAGTGGACATTTTTTTCTTGTTGTAAGTTAGCAGAGTATTGTAGATTTTAGTAATAAGGACTTTGTCTAATGTATCATTGCTAAAGATGTTTTCCCATTCTGTGGTCTCTCTTATTATTCTCTTGGAAAATACTTTCGATGTACACAAGTGTTTTATCTTTAGTATATCCCACTGGTTAATTTGTGCCCCCTCTCTGTTTATGTCCTTCCCTATTTCTGATAGCCTATTGTGTTAGATAGAGTTCTCTAGAGAAACAAAATCAGGACACTAATAATTATTTATGTATATTTATATAGATAAATAGATATCTAACATAGGAAATAAACAGTTAATCTATGAAGCAGTACGAATGGCTTGGTGCAATTCACTTCCGTGAGACAGTTAATACACTGGCAGTCCTTCAAGTCATGGGGGGTGCTGAATAGTTCTCTGTAGAGCAATTCAGGGTATCTGGCCACTGGCAGCAAACAGCAAGTCAGGTCACCAACAGTCAGTCAGATGACAGACTCCGACAGTACCCACCCAACTCAAGAGATGCATTTTTCAGTAGCATGGCAAAGCAGGGCTAGAAGGAACCTCAACTTGAAGGAATCTCAGTGACATAGTTCACAGATTATGTGTCCCACGGTGTAGCTTGCAACTCGAGGCATAGGACAACCAAGGCAGCTAGCTGCACACTGGTCTGAAGATTCAAGAGCAAGAGAGAGAAAGGCGAGGCTCACTGAGCTATTTATATCTCTGCCCCTCAATTAATATCACATGTGTTCATTGACCATGTTGGCACAACAAACCTACCTATGTATTCCCCGAGTCAAAATTCTCAGGTTTGTTCCCGTTCTCTCACTGACAATCCTAATAGTTTGGGGCTTTGTATCTAACTCTGTGCTCCACCTTGAGTTTATTCTCTTGCTTCATTTCTCTAAAGAGATGTATCCTTTTTTTCCAGCACCATGAATTGAAGAGGGCATCCACTTTCCATTTTATATTTTTTGGGCCCTTCCTTATCAAAGATCAGTTGTCTGCTGCTGATTTTATTTCTGGGTTTTCCATCCTTATCCATTGGTTTAAATATCTATCATTATACCAATATCACACTGTTTGGGGCACTGCTGTTGTTTAGTAGGTGCTAAAGTCAGGAAAAGCAAGCCCTCCAACTTTGTTCCTAGTCTTGAGGAGTTATCTACTAATTCTCAGTTCTTCCCCTCTCTATATGAATTTAGTATCTGTTTTTCCAATTCTTTGAAGAAAGATGCCTGGATTTGTTTTGGGATTGCATTGAACTTATATAGTGCCTTGGGTAGAACTGGCATCTTTACAATATTGAGTCTACTGATGCATGAGTATGGGATGTCCTTCCATTTGTTGAGGTCACACTTGGATTCTTTTAATAGTGTTTTGTAGTTTTCTTCTTACAGATCCTTTTTTTTTTGGCAGGTATATCCCTAATATTTCAATTTATGTTTGATTATTGTGAATGGTACCACCTTTTTGATCCCCTCTTCTGTGTCCTTGTCTGATGTGTAAAGTAGTCTGATTGACTTCTGTTTATTGATCTTGTAACTTACCACTCTGCCATATTCCTCAATTGCTTCCAGCACTCCTCTTGTGGAACTTTCAGGCTTGTCCATATAGAAAATCATACCATCAGCAAATAATGGTAGTTTCACTTCTTCCTTTTCCATACAAATACTTTCCATGTCCTTCCTTTGTCTTATAGTGTTAGCTAGGATCTCCAGTACGATGTTAATAGAAGGGGAGCAACGGATATCCTTGCCTAGTTTCCTTTTTCAGAAAAATTGATCTTTTCTTTTCTCCATTGACTAACACATTGACTGTTGGTTTTTCATATATAGCTTATATGATATTCAGAAATTTCCCTTTCATTTCTATCGTCTTAAGTGTCTTAAACAGGAATTGGTGTTGGATGTTGTCAAATGCATTTTCTGCATCTATCGATATTTTCTTGTTTTTCATAGTTTTTCATTTCAATGTGGCAAATAATTTTAATGATCTTTCGTATGTTGTGAACCATCCCTACATCCCGGGTATGAATCCTACTTGGTCATGGTGACTTATTTGTTTTATATACTTTTATATATACTTTATATACTTTTGTATTCTGTTGGCTAGTATTTTGTTAAGGATTTTTTACATCAATATTCATTAGGGAAATTGGTCGGTAAGTCTTTATTCTTGTAGGATCCTTGCCTGGTTTAGTCATCAGAGTTATACCAGCTTCATAGAAGAATTTTCAGAGTTTGCCATTTTTTTCCCTCTATGTTCAGGAGGAGTTCAGTTCTTCCTTTTTTTTTTTTTTTCAGTTCTTCCTTAATGCTTCATAGAATTCTCCAGTGAACCCATCTGGTCCTGAGGATTTTTTTTTTTTGTTGTTGGTAATCTCCTAGTAACCTTGTCTATTTCTTCTATTGATGTGAGTCTCTTGAAGGGGTTGTGCTTCACCGTTGCCCTGCTGGGGTTCCCCTCTTGCCTTGGCCTCTGCTTTGTGCTCCAGCCTCCCTCTGGTCTCCTTAGGGGCTGTTTGCAGATGTCCATGCTTCAGTGTGATAGAAAGTGTTGCTTAGAGTGCAGGGGAGGGTACTTAGGGGATGGGTTGGGAATTGGGTGATCTGTGCCTGGCTAGGGGCACTTCCCACAGGTAGGCAGATGGGAGGCGGGACCTGCTGCAGGCATGCAAATTCCCCTCTCACTCAGAGCACAGAGGGGAGGGGAGGATTGAGCAGGAATATGGGAGAGTGCAGTAGGCTGTCTCCAAAGGCTTGGATCCCTAAGGCTCAACTGCAGAAGCTTCTGTCAGACTTGTATCAGCTACCTGGCAGGCCCTTAGCATAGTTGTAGAATGGAAACATCTGTGTGTCTGCACAGGGGGTAGGGAGGGGATGAGGCAAGCTGGAGGATCTGTGAGGAGCTCAGAGTTGGAGCAGGAACCTCTGGGTTGAGGGCTCTGAGTGTGGGGGGAGGTTGTCAGTTCTGTGTGGAACTCAAAAGCAGGCAGGGCAGAAGCCTCTTCTGTATGCCTGGTTACCTTATGGCACCTGGGGGCCAGCCTCCTAGGCGGGGGAGGGACTCGCTAGCTGGTTCTTGAGGGGCACGTCCTTACTGGGGCACACATCTCTGCGGGTGGAGTTGGGGGTGCATGTCTGCCTGGAGTGTACACATTGAACCCACATCACTCTGGGGGTGGGGGCTACAGGCTGGAGATTCTGCACAGGGAACCAAGACAGGGCGAATCCCTTTGTTTGCTCTGTAGCACTGGTCAAGATAGAACGGGTGCCCTAAGTGTCACAAAAGAGATCACACCCACAGGGAGTGCAGACAATAGGGTGGAAGTCAGCTTCTGGTTCAGAGGACTCCCAGTTGTCTTGGGAAGCCACAGACAGACTTGATCCGCCTACTCACCTCACAAATCTTCCTAACTCACCCATCCATGGAGCTTTAGGCATGAACTACCCCTCTCACATTCTCCGAATTCCTGTACTGAAGTTTTATAGTGGCAAATATTGTTAAAAATGGGGAAGTTCCCATCCCTTGTCATTGACCTTTTGAACTCGGAGCAGTAATCGATGGAATAGTAGTCTGTGCTGGTAACTGCTCATGGATTCCACATGAATATGGATGTAAAGAGTAATGTCCGTGAGCTGCTGCCATCAGGAGATGTTTAAAGATGCCCATAATGGGTTATTATGACAATAAGGAGTGGGATTGTGTCTTAGTTATCTAGTATGATTGTAATAGAAGTACCACGAATATGTAGCTTTAATGAACAGAAACTGATTTCTCACAATTTAAGAGGCTGGAGGTCCAAATTCAAAGGTCCTGGGTCTAGGACCAGGCTTTCCTTTCTCTGAGTTTTAGTGGGAAATCCTTGATTCTCTGAGCTTCTGCTCTTAGGTGGTCTCCAAGTGGGTTGGCATTTCTCTTCTGCCATCGTTGGTTCCCAGCTTGTCAGAAAATCTCTCTTAAATTTTAAAAGAGAATGATTCAGAGCACACCCTAAACTAATCCTGACTCTGTAGCATAATAATGACAACCCATTCCTAAATAGGATTATAACCACAGGCACAGAGATTGGGATCTGGACCTCAGAGTCTTGGGGGCACAATTCAATCCCTAACAGAAACGAAGGATCCAGAGATTGTAGAATGGTGAATGAATGGCACAGGAAGCCTGTCTGACCTTCTCTGTTTACACTAGGAGGAAGGAGAGCCCAACCCTTCACCAGCCCAAGGCCTATTGCCAAGAGGCAAAGAAAAACAGGTTTCCACTCTCCATTCTTTTTTCAAACTTTTGCATCACTGCCCTGGGTGGGAGTGAGAGGCCCAACCTTGCTCCTGGAGAGCTGCTGGATTTGAACCGCCAACCCTGTGGGCCGCAGTCCCGAACACAACCTCTGTGCCACCGGGGCTCCGCTACCACTCTCCATTCTTCTTTATCCCATTCCGACACAAACCATACCTCCCATAACACTGAGCTTTTCTGCTGGATTTGAGAATTAGTTGCAGTGGCCACACAGACTTCACAGACAATAATCACAATTAATGGGGGTTTAGTAGAATTATTTAGCAGTTTACTACAAGTTAGGATCAGTAAGCAGTAAGGATACTGTCATTGGTCAACAGCAGTGTCTCTTCTCCTCAGCAGTCAAGTTTCTTTCTCTGGATTCTAAGGGTTGGCTTTTGTGTCTATGGTCTTAAAACCCCACTGGCCTCTCTACCTCACCATCCCACAACCTCAGGTCCAAACATAGCCCTTCCTCCTCTATCTCAGCTTGGTTTCTTTGGTTTGCCCCCTGATCTCTGTGTTACATCTCTGGTGCCTCTGGTCTTGGCCTTCTCCACTTCAGATAGGAATTCCAAACGTGTTCCAAGGGTGATTATTTTCCTTTGATGATCCCAAGAATTCTCTGCTGCTGCTTCTGAGATAACTATCTTATAGCCAGGGAAATTGTGGTTGAGTGAAATTTCTTAAATTGGCTCTTCTAGTCAAGTGTCTGTAGCTCCTACTAAATGATTGTATAGGACCGTACATAGAGGGGTGTGTAGCATTAAACAAGGAGATTGATCAGTTTTGGTTTATTTGTTTGTTGCCACCCACCTGGCAATAACGGGGAGTGAGGCATCTTTGAGGAGCTATCTCTGAAGCAGCAGTAGAAAAGAAACTCCAAGGACCTTGAAAGAGTATGCTCAAGATCTCTGCCTGAAGTAGTGGAGACTGCCATGTAGCTGAGAAGCTGAGAATCAGAGAGACATTTGACTGCTGGCTGAGGAGACAAAAGACTATGACCTTATTGCTCACTGATCCTGACTTGTGATTACCTACTAATATCCCTAATAAAGCCCCCTTATTTGTTCTTTGTGAGTATTGTTTGTGAGTTGTATGTGACCATTGCAATGAATTATGGAACCCAGCACAGATATAGGATGACATTAGAGACAGGCTGGTCAGAATAAGTGAAGAAGGATGACCTATGGAGGCTTGTCTGATTCCTGCCTTATGACAATAGGGAAGCCAGAGGAGGTCAGATATGGCCTACAATGCTATTCATTGTCAGAAGTGTAACCCAAATGAACCAACCCCCTCTAAGAGTGCTCACGCACCCTGTTCACATAGTCCAGCCAGGCACTGGATGTGAGTTACAGAGACATGGATAGAAGAACCACATGAAGACATCTTGTTTCACTTAAGTTTGTGCCTCATGATGATTCAGATCAGTTCTTTAGTGCAATCAGAACCTGGTATCAGACCTCTGTTGTTTCGAATGAATTATATCTCTATATGTATTTTTAACCAAATCATTGTAATATGACTTTCTGTTTTAGAGAGTGTGTTCATTCCTTTCCAATAACGATGGTTGTCATTTTCATCAAACTATTTGGTGAATGCATCTTCTAGTTTTACTAGCATTTGTACGTGATTTGGGTATACCCTTTTGTGTTATAGGAACCCTGGTGGCATAGTGGCTTGCACATTGGGCTGCTCACCACAAGGTCGGTGCTTTCAAATCACCAGCATTTCCACTGGAGAAAGAGAGCCTTTCTATTGTCCTAAGACTTGCAGACTTGGAAACCCCCAGGCTGGTGTAGCCTGGTCTCGAGGGTTACTGTGGATCAGAATTAATTTGATGGCAGTGAAGTTGGAAGGATTTTGTATTATTGCAATGGAAACTCTGGTGGTAGGTATTAGGGAAATTAGTTAAGCATTTTTTCTTTAAAACAGTCCTCAGTGAGGATTTTCCTCCTTTCTGCATGTTTTCCACATCACTGTTGTCTGCTTCAATTTAAAAGGCTCAGAACTGGAAATATGGACACTTAAGACCTTGAGTTAGTGTGAACAACCTTAGCAGATAATTTTAAAATTTTCCTTTTAAAAAAGTATCAGTTTTTGCATCTTAGAGTTGTTTTTCTTTTTCTTTTGGCTTGCATTATACATTGACAATCTGTCGTTATTATAAAATAATAACCATCTCATTATCAACTTTATTTTATTGTTAAAAGTAGATAGGTGTTAATTTGATGCTGCACTTAGCTTTGTCTATATCAGAATTAGCTTTTTTCATAGACATTGTTGTTATATGCTAAAAATGGCTCAAACACCCATTAAACACAACACAAAATGAACAATTACAAGACCTCTGCAGGCTGCTTTACAGATTCTGAAGCCATAACTGCTAAATTAATTGTTGTTAAATCACCTATAGTTAATTGGGATATTTATGTATACTTGCTTCCAAGGGAAAGCTTAATTTGGGGTAACCATGTTAAACTCAGACATGATCAAGCAATGTTAAGGGCAGGCAAATTGCCTTTCACTCCTCAGAAGTGTCTCTGGATTCAGTTAACAACTCATCAAGTGCTAATAAGATCTCCTTTTGAAGATATACATGATTAAGGACTAAGTCTGTCCAATACTGTTGCAATCCTAGAAGTTTTGAGTCAAGTTAATTCCAAAATCATGAAATTTCAGCATGAACAGAAAATTAGCTTTTGAAGTTGTCATTTTAATTTGTAGTCTTAAATTTAACTTCGAATCCAGTTTTTCCTTTCTATCCTATTTATTTTCTTTACTCACACAAGCGTTTTTGCCTTTGATTTATGAGGCAACAATGACTGAATTCAGAGTACTCATTTGAAAATTTTTCCTATAATGCTGAAAGTTAAAGGGAGCATTTTCCCTTTTTAAATAGTGTGCAAGCTTTTTAGAGGGCTTATTATCAACCTGAAATTTGCAGATGACACACCTTCCTTGTTGAAAGGGAGGAGGACTTGAGGTACTTCCTGATGAAGACCAAAGATTGTAGCCTTCAGTGTGGATTACAACGCAATGTAAGGAAGACCCACCTCAGTCCTCACAACTGGGTTACTATATATACTTGCATATAAGCTGAGTTTCTCAGCACATTTTCTAAGCTGTTTTCATGGTAAAATTGGGTGCCTTGGCTGATAATTGCGTCGGTTTATAATTGAGCATATACAGCACTATGTAGCATGATGACAAATGAAGAAAAGGCATTTGTCTTTTTTGTACTCAATGCTCAAGAAGTACTACATTAGGTAAATCTGCTGCACAAGACCTCTTTAGAGTATTCAAGGATAGTTACTTTGAGGACTAAAGTGTGCCTGACCCAGGCCATGGTATTCTTGGAATCATATGCTTGTGAAAGTTGGACCTTGAATAAGGAAGGCTGCAGAAGAATCAATACTGAAGAAGACTAGTGAAGGCACCATGGACTGCTAAAGAACCAAGTGATCTTTGTTGGAAGAAGTCAGGCCAGAGTGCTCGTTGGAGGCAAGACGAGCAACACTTTGCCTTCCAGACTTTCCACCAATTGTCAGGAAAGATCAGCCCCTGGAAGGATATTATGTTTGGTAAAGTGGAAGAAAAAAAGAGGAAAGCCAAAGCCCTCGGCAAGCTAGATAGACACGGTAATGCATTCATGGGATGCAGGGATGGGAAGCATCGTGAGCATGGCCCATGGCTGGGCAGTGCTCCCCTCTGTTGTGTGTGCATAGACTCGCTATGGGTTGGAGCTGACCAACGGCAATAGGTAAGATAAGCAGGAGACTGGGAAGGTGTAACCCTGCCTACAAAGTTGGAAGAGACTTCTAATAAAAAGACCTTCAGTTTTGGCAGAAATTTATTTACGCAGGCAAGGTCTACTCTGTGCCGACAGGTAAGTGGTGCATTGGGAACGCCGAGGGAACTGTTTGCTATTGTCATCCGAGATGCCCATTTATCATGAACCAGGGCCCCACCCTGCAAGGACACTAGGAGTCAACCCTGACTCGGTGGCAGTTGGTTTGGATTGGCTGTTGTTACCCTATTGCTCCTTGCTCCAACCCCCTCCCCAACCCCCAGCCTTCCAGCCCTGCCCCCTGCAAAGTGGGGATTACTAGCATGCCACTGGGTGCAGTGGACTTTGTAAGTTGGTAGCTCTCTGATAAAGTTTTGCCTTTTGCTAATTATAGTGAGAATTCATCTCAAAGCGAAAGCCCTCTTTGGTTAAAGGCAGAGCAGAACCGCTCCTTAGGCTGTCATCTTTATGAAAACAGGCGGACACATCTGTCCCCCCTGGAGTGACGAGCGGGTTTTCTGTTAGGGCTCAAGTGCTTCAACGCTGTTCCCCCAAGACTCCTTCTAGCAAGTTAAGCCTGCTTAAATATCATCTTTCTTATCTAAAAAAGGGAACACTTTAAAGATGAAATTAGCGAGTGTACAAAGCACCGATGCGTTGTAGATTTTAAATCAGCTTTTGAAGCCTACTTTTTCATCCACTCCTAGAAAAACCAATCCTAGAGTCTGGGGTGAGAATAAGCTGTAATGGAGATCCAGGGTCTGACACACGGGGAGAGGAGGGATGAGAATTAGACATACATCAGGACGTTCTGTTATTCGAGATGGTGTACCTCTACCAGTTCTACTCTACTTCTCTCCAAGAGATTTTAAGGAAAATCAAAAGAACACCCTGAGAACTGAAGATCCCACAGGTCATCATAAGCCCAGGTGGTTTCCACTCTGGAAAACTGTGTTGGGTTGGAGTAGGAAGCAGTGCATGGGGGAATACGAGCCCTGCTTCCAGAGTAGGGGAGACTATGGAGTCCTGGCACTATAGAGCTGGGCTTATTCCTTATTCCTGGTGAAGATAATCTCCCCCTTTAGTCCCATCATACTAGCCAGTACAAAACTGGGTAGAACTTGCAAGACAAACTGTCTCATATCTGGTATTCATGTACACAGGCACACAGCCAACACCTGGACTGGACAGAGTTGCTCCTACTAAGCACAGTGAAGATTAGAAAACAACAGCAGCAGACCACAGAATTGTCATGAGTGCAAACAACAAACAAAAATCTTTGTAAAGTAAAGGAAAATGTCTACTAGAAGGAACCAAATGTACAGAACGCACAAGGAGCAGAGCATCAAAGAAATCATTAAGCAGAAAAGCAAACCCCTGCTGTTTCAATCTATAGGGAAATGTATTGAAAAGATGAATTTAAAACAGCCCTCAAAGATCAGATGATCAAGCAGTATAATAGAATGAAACAGAAGATTGCAGAAATAAATAAAGCAACCACTGAAAACCAGAATGAACATCTTTGCAGATTTACAAAGTAATTTAGAAGCAGCAAGGAAAAGAATAAACTTAAAATTGAACTTAAGAGAGGGAGGGAAGCATTGAAATAAGTGCAGTGAATGCAAAGAAAATGACTGAGGAAAAACACAATTATGGAGACATTTCAAAAAAGTTTTTATTTTTTTACTTCTGATCTTTCCTTCCAAAGAGGAGAACGGTTCCACCATCACATAATTATTTCTGTTTGCTTCTACCAAGACTTGAACAAAGTGGCATAGATGAACATGCAGCCCGGCACTGACGTTCCTGCAAACATCCAGTGTGGCCTCTCGAAAATGCCTTTTTCACTGCAGTTATAAAATTGTTTTATAAATCTTTTGGTTTTGAAAAAGAAAAAATAGTGCCTCTGAGATTAATGTAGTCTACAAAAGCTTTCATCTTCCCCAAATTTCAGCTAACTGTGTGTAATAGGATGTTGAATGAGGTTTTTTCTTGTTTTGGAATTTTTGCTAAATTTTTTTGCCAGAACGGAAAAGTAATAGGAGTTCTTCTACTTCCTACAGAAATCCATCAATAAGCCAACAGATCCCTCTCTAGAGCCTATTAAGAAATGTTTGCTGCCTTAGTTATCTAGTGCTGCTATATATAATAGAAATACCACAAGTGGAGGCTTTAGCAAACAGCAATTTATTCTATTACAGCGAAGGAGGTGAGAAGAAGGCTGAATCCAGTGTCAGCTCTTATAGAAAGCTTTCTTTCACTGTGGGTTCTTGGACAAGGCCTTTGTCCTTCCAAGCGTGTGGGCCTGTCCTTTCTTTAAGATCTCCCTGACTCTTGGTGTCAGTATTTTCCCTTCTCTGTGATGTTCTCAGCCCAGGACCCCAAGGCGAGTCCAAGGTTGTTCTCCCCCCAACCTTTTTCTTTCTGCGCAGCAGTCAAGTTCCTTTTCTTTACTGCTTTCTCTCTCTTCTAATCTTTTATAAGGTACATGTTGATGTAGACCGCACCCCAGGAAATCCTCTCATATAGGATCAGGACTGTGACCTGAGAAAAGGTATTGCCTCCTACCCTGATTCCCCTACCACATGAGTGGCTGGTCACAGCAGATCATTTAATGGGGTATAATTACATCATTTGCCAGATTGCATCATTACATTACGGCCTAACTACTGAGAATCATAGCTCGCTAAATTGACATATATTTTTAGAAGGCACTCAGTTCAATCCACAATAGGTTCTTTTGAGTTGGTTCTGACTCATAGGGATCTTATGCACAACAGAAGTAAACACTGCCTATTCCCACATTCTCTCCAAAGTCATTGCTGAGGTCATTGTAGCCATCATGTCACTCTATCTCATTCCTCCTTTTCACTGACTCTTTATTTTACCAAATATGAAGGTTTTTTTCCAGACACTGGTCTTACCTGATAACATATCCAAAGTATGTGAGACAGAGTCTCCCCATACTCCCTTTTAAGGAACTGTGCTTTTTGCAAGAAATATTGTTGATTTCTCTGGTGGTCCATGGTTTGTTTAATATTCTTCATGAGCAGTATGATTCAAATGGGTCAGTTCTTTAGGCTTCCCTATTTCATGTTCAGCTTTTACATGCATGTGAAGCCATTTATCTTGCCATCTTGCTTGGACCAAGTTCACCTTAGTCCTCAGCGTGATATCTTTGTATGAAGGTCACTTTAAAGAGGACTTTTATAGCACATTTACCCGATGCAAGGAGTGATTTGACTTTTTGGCTACTGTATTCGTGAGCATTGATTGTAGCTGCAAGTGAAATGATATCCTCCATGACTACTACAATTTCTGTTTTTCTCATTATTGATTGAGTCAGTTGTGGCAGTTTTTCTTTTCTTTCCCTTGAGATATAATCCATTTTTTCTGAAAGTACTTCAAGTCCTCTTTTTCAGCAATAACTATTGTGTAGTTTATATTATATCCAAGGTTGTTAGTGAGTCATCCTCCAATCCTGATTCCACATTCCTCTTTATACAACACAGTTTCTGAGAATATTTCCTCAACATACAGATTTAGTAAATATGATGAATAGATACAACCCCGATGCACTTCCTTCCTGATTTTAAGCCATGCAGCAAGAAAAAGTTTGTGGAAAAATTTCATTATCCTTTATTTCAGATATGCATGTGACACAACCTTTCTTGTGAAAAGTGAGGAGGATTTCAAGTACTAGATGATAGAGACCCAGGATTGGAATCTTCAATATGAATTATGACTCAATGTTAAGAAGACCAAGATCCTCACAATTGAATCAGTAGGTGACATCTTGATGAATGGAGAAAAGGTTAAAATTGCCAGGGATCTTGCTTGGATCTACAATCAATGCTCATGAAGGAAGTAATCAAGAGATAAAAAGATGTGTTACATTAGGTAAATCTGCTGCATAGGATTTTTTAGAGTATTCAAAAACAAGGATGTTACTTTGAGCACTAAGGTTTCCCTGACACAAGCCATGGTACTTTCTTTCTTTCTTTTTTTGGTGGGGAGGGGGGCATCACTGCCTCTGGTGGTCGTGGGTGCTACCCAGTGCTGCTCCTGAGAGCCGCCACTGGATTTGAACCGCCAAGTCCATGGGCCTCAGTCACGAACTCAACCACTTACAGCACTGGGGCTCAGTCCCGCCATGGTGTCCTGCCATGGTACTTTCAATTACCTGATATGCATGTGAAAGTTGGACATTGAATAGAGAAGATAGAAGAAGAATTGAGCCATTGTAATTGTTGTGCTGTTGACGAATGTTGAAAGTAAATGGAATGGTAAAAGGACAGACTGGCCTGTCTTGGAAGAAGTATAGGCAGTGTTCTTTAGAGGCAAAGATAGCAAGACTTAGTCTTAGGTACTTTGGATATGCCAAGAGAAATCAGTCACCAGAGAAGGACATCGAGTAAAGTAGAGGGACAGTGAAAAAGAGGGAAGCCTTCAACAAGATGGATTGCCACCGTAACTGTAGCAATGCATTCAAGTACAGCAACAATTGTGAGGAGGTCACAGGACCCAACAGTGTTTGGTACGTAGGGTTGCTGTGGGTGGGAGCTAACTTGATACTGAAGACGAAGGAGAATAAGAATAGGAGGAAGTGGGAGAAGAAGGAGAAGGAGAAGAAGAAAGAGAAGATGAAGGAGTTTTAATTCTAGAAAACCTTAGGGGCAGTTCTTCCCTATCCTATTGTGTTATATAGCAGTCATGTAATCTTGTGTCAATTTCAGGGTTGGGCATGTAGGGGGTGGAGTCTAGCCTGTCAATCTGGAGATAGTCGATGAGACTTCTGTGTGGGCATGGCTTTCTCCTGAGAATTCTGGGAGATCTGGTCATATTTCCTCATTGGAGGTGAGACACTTATGACTTTGGAGCCCCTTAGAGACGTTCTACTGACAAGACACAAGGCTGACTCCCTGTGAGACATCTCGAAAGAGAAGCCACATGGGCTTACCCTGATGGAACCAGATCTCTGAAGCCAGTGCTAAGATGCTTGAGGAGCCACAGAGAATTTCCCGCCAGTGCTGAGATGCTTACAACGCCACTGGATATATTAGACTCTGCACTTACTGGCCTGTGATTTTCCTGGTGTCATTTCACATGCTTCATGAGTCTGAAGAGGATTTATAGATTGGGGTAAGACATATGGACTAATATCGGATTTATGACCTTGCACTGAACTGGATTGGGATGTTTTCTTAATGTACACTTGCTCTTGTATATAACCTTCTCCTTTACATACAGCTGCATGCTTATGAATTTGCTTCTCTAGTCCACCTGGACTAACACAGGTTGCTATGAACTGGAATGCACTTGATGGCAGTGAGTTTGAGGGAGTTTTGATCTGTGTACCAAGATTGGGAGTTCAAACTCACCAGTCACCCTGCAGAGGAAGATGAGGCAATCTACTCTGGTAAAGATTTACAGTTTCGGCTGAGCCCTGGTGGCCTAGTGGTTGTGTGCGGGATTGTGACCCACAGGATTAGCAGTTCAAATCCAGCGGCAGCTATCCAGGAGCAAGACTGGGTTTCCTAATTCCATCAGGGCAGTGATGCCACACACACACACACACACACACGCGCGCGCGCGCGCGCACACACACACAGACTTACCGTTTCAGAAACTCCATATAGCAGGCGTGGGGAATATCCAGTCTGCAGACTGTGTAAGGCCTGAGAAATCAATGCCATCTAACCTTACAAAGATAGCCACTTCAGTCATCATATTAGGGTGGGTTAATTAAACATTCAATCAAATCTAGTAGGCCATTTTTGAAATGGATAAGTTTCACAGGTGATGATATAAATATTTAAGTGACCCTTGGCAGAAAAGTTCCTCACCCCTGTCATATGAGTTTGCTATGAATCACAATGGACTTGATAGCAGTGGGTTTTGCTCTTTTTAAAAGTAAACTTTAATAAAGAATGAAGCTTTCAATTAAAAGGGAAAGAAGGCCTTTGCTTAGAAACCAGCTGCAATAAACAAGCAGGTGGACATATCTGACCTCCTCTGGCTTCCCAATTGTCTGGGGTCAGACAAGCATCTGTGTTCCATCTTTCTTTACCTATCCTGACACCAGCCATTCCTCCCATGCCACTTTACCTCTATGCTGGGTTTGGGAATTCATGGCAATGTCCAAACAGAACTCATAGACAATACACAAAACTAAGGGGGCTTATGGGGGAAATCAAAAGGCTGCCACAAATCCGGGTCAGGAAACAGTAAGGAAACAGTCATTTGTTTCCTCATGCAGCAGCCAAGTGTCTTTCAGATTTTCAGCCACTGTTCTTCTGTCTTTCAAATAATTCCATAAACTCAGGACCTATGAGGGGCAGGTCTCCTACAGTCTGGATATAGCTCCTTTGAGTCTTGGTCCCCAAATCTCTGACACAGCTAGTCTTGGTGGCCTGTATTCTTCAAAAAGAGATCTTGAATGTGCTCTTCCAGGATCCTCAGGGATGTCTTTGCAACTACTTCAAAGATGGCTCATGCTTATAACCAGAAGGATGGTAAAGAAAATGACCCATCTCCTCTATTCGTGTTACACAGGCCCTTACTTGCACAGGCCCACCCGATCATTTGATTGGAGTTATCCTAAGAAATTTCACTCAACAATACCAGTATACTCATTTTAAATTTGGAGAGAAGATATTGTGGTGACTGAAAAGATGGTCAGGTGATAAATATATACTACATAGATAATAGCCTTGCTCGCCTATCTGCCATATTAGATTTATTATGTATCTGATGGCAACATTCAAGGCTTCCTTTTTGTTTGCAGGAGCTTGCAGGGTGCACTTTGGGCTGTTTACCACAAGGTCAGCAGTTCAAACCAACCAGTCACTCCATGGGAGAAATATGAGGCTGTGTACTCCTGTAAGAAATGGAACCCCAAAAGTACAGTTCTATTCTGTCCTATAGGTTTGCTTTATGTTTGCATGTCTTGATGGCAATGTTTGGGTTTTGAGTTTTGGTTTTTGTTTCTGTAAGCTGTAAGTTTTAGTCATGAAAGTGTCTAGAATCTTTAAAATTTAGTATTTTATTACAAATGTTTCAACATGGATGGACTAATTAGTTCATTAACTAATAAGTTAATTCAGCTGTCATTTAGGAACAAACAGAATCACAACTTCTTTAATGTAAAGCTCAATTTGTTGAAAATGTGTAAAAGCCAGTGATTCTGGACAGTTTCCTGAATCTTAAATAGAGTGTAATTATTTAAGTTTCTTTGTGACTGACATCAGACACAGCCTGTGCTGTTCCCTCTCAGACCCTGGCACCTCTCCAGAAAGGAGGGAGGCAGAGTCACCAAGCATGTTTGGACATTTTTTAAAAACAAGTTTGACAGCTAAGAATTGTTCACTAAGTATTTTCATTTGTTTGCAATACATTCCCTTTATTTGTTACAGCTCTGCTACTTTCTCCTGGTTTTCTCCGCTGTCGTCTGTTCTGTGGAAAGAAGTGGAGAACTGGAACACTCACTTGCTCACTTTCCCCTCTTTCCCTCAGAGTTTCTCTTTCCAATCTACATCCTTGGGAAGATTCCGCACACTCTCCCTAGATGGAACTCTTCTCCATGGTGGTGGGAGGAGTGTAGATGGGGTTAGTTTTCTCTTATTAATTCACCATGCAAGCACCAGTCAATGCTTCTGGGACTCTTGAAAAATATAAAGAATTGAAAAGAAGGAGAAAAAAGAGCAAGGAAAGTAGGACAAATAAGAAAAAGGAAAAGCAAGTAAGGAAAAAGTATATAGAAAAAAATAGGTGGTATAGGAACATTGGAAATTGTTTGGGACTGATGTTTCTGGCACATAAGTTTGTAGAAGGAGCATTGGTGGTGTTGTTGGGTAAGGGTTGGAGTAATAACCTCAAGGTTGGTAGTTCAAATCCACCAGCTGCTATGTAGTAAAAGACAAAACTATCCTATGAAGGTGTACAGACTGAGAAATCATATAAACCAAGTTAACTGTGTTTCAGAATTGACTTTGAGGGCAGAGGATTTAGTCTTTTGGTTACTCTGTGGTTTTCTGGTTTGCATAATTGAAGGGGTGTATGAATATAACTACTATAGTTCTGGCCGTTCACCTTTTGATTAAGAATAATACAATAAATTAGTGGGAAGAGTCACATACATGCAATATATAGATCAATGTAGGACATTCTAGAATTTGGGAAAACTCATGAATGCCAACCATTCATCTTGAGCCAAATGAAAAATTAGATGTGTGAGTTATATTGGAGTCCAAAATATTATCCTGAGAACAGACATAGCTAAATTTAACAGTCAAGTAGGTATGAAAACTTTCTGTCCTCCCAATCCAGCACTTGGCACAGAATAAGCAAAAGCAAGATTACATCTGTAGGGGAGAATGAAATCCTTTATGAAATCATTATTTCTTGTGGTACAGAATGGAGATAGGAAGGGAAAAAATGCCAATAGAGTATTGACTTGTCAGCTCACGACAATTGAAAAATGTGGATCAATGCTGTTTCCCAACAGCTAGAGAACTCAATCAATCTTCATGGACAGAGTTAAAGGTTAGAACAAAAGACAATACTTGTTTAGGGTAAATCTCTTCTGAGACAATCCTGAATTGCGAATAAATGCCTCATATCACAGTTTACAGGGATCATATATAGTACATTTATATCATATAAAGTTGATCTCTGGATTCTATAGTACCATGTGGGTTTACAAAGAAAACTTATACACCAAGGTTCAGAAAAGAATAGCTATATGCCTCCGTGTTGCCATCATCCCGCAGTCATGAACTGAGGTGCTCTGCCATGCATGCCCCATGTATTTGCACACCCCAGATACAATCTTTCTCATGCCGAAATCCTGAAAACATTTGTTAATGGGGTCAACTATTTGCGTGAGCTGCCTGGGAAATCCATTTCTCAGTACTTGAAGACCAAGGTTTCAAGTACAAACCCTTTTTCCAAAACAGATTTTAAGAATATGAGTGGGCACTTGAACTCTGACTTAGAATAAGCCTAAATTTGATTACTAAATTTGATGCTAAATTTGATTACAACCCCTCTTCCGGCATGATGAGGGACCTACTGGTTCTATCTGGCTCACTGCCCAGGCGATACCCACCTGTATTCAAGAATAGAGGAAGTACTTACGCGAATGTTTAAAATATACTTGATGGAACAGCACTTAGTAGTAACACTGACTCCTTAAGAACAAACCAACAAATCAACAACTGAAAGCAGACACGCAAGAAGGAAAGATTTATTATCAATATAAATTGGTTTTTGAATTTGTTTAATGACTTGCTCGCTATACATGAAGACTCTTGATATCAATGAATTTTTAGATTCAACTCAATTGTAACTGAATCACTTGACATTTTCTGCAAGAACACACAACAGTAAGCACATACTCATGAAGAGAAAGTGGGCTTGAAATGGAGAGATCTTGACATCTTTCTTTTAATGGAAAGATGAGAGTTGGCACTTCTTCAGAAAAATAAATTTCAGTATGTGGTCTAAGAGTGATGCATTTAAAAAACACTATGTATATATAGCATAAAAGAGAAACTTTCCATTAGTAAATAGTGGACACTCATTGACTAACAATGAATTCCCACTATTACCTCTCAGTGGAAATACATTTTAGTAATATAATAACCTTTTTAATTAATTGATTCTACAATCATTTATCATAGTGTAGCAGCTGTCAAAGCAGGCTAACAACTGCGTAAAATGTAGAGCTCATTCATTTTCACATAATAGTGAGCTCCTTAGACTCTGTTATGTTATCATAGTAATGCTATTCATTTATCAAAAAATGGTGCTATGGGGAGAAAGGTGCATCAAATTCTTAATAAAATGGAGCATTAGCATGGCAAAAACACCTTGTCATTTAATGATAATAGTCAACTAGGGGAATTTTTCCTCTAGCCTAAATAAATAAGGGAAGAGGTTTTGGCTTATCGCTCAAAAACTTGTTTATGCTCATTTTCCTTGTGGCAATGGTCTCTAGCCAGAATAATGTTGTCTGTGACATAGACAGTCATAGGTAACTTGATTCTAGCCATTGAAAAGAACTTGGAAGTTTCTGTAAAGCTAAGTTGTTCTTGTTAGGTGTTGTTAAGTCAGTTCCAACTCATAGTAACCTGATGTAAGACAGATGGAAATATCACCCAGTCTTGTACCATCCTCACAATTGTTCCTATGTTTGAGTGCATTGTAGTCATTGTGCTGATCTATTTTGTCTAGAACTTCATCTCAGTCTCTGCTTCTCTACTTTGTCAAGAATGAAATCCTTCTGCATTGACTGGTCTCTCATGACAACATGTCCAAAGTATTCGAGATAAAGTCTAGTTATCTTTGTCTCTAGGAAGCATTTTGGTCATATTGTTTTCTTTTTTTTGGGGGGGGGGGAGAGGGCATCACTGCCCTCTGGTGGTCTACCCAGAGCTACCCAGCACTGCTCCACCGCTGGATTTGAACTGCCAAGCCCGTGGACCTCAGTCCTGTACTCAACCACTTACGCCACTGGGGCTTATCCCTGGCCATACTGTTTCCAAGACAGAGTTTTTTCATTATTTTGGCAGTCATGGTAATTTCAATATTCTTCTCAGGCACCACAATTTGAAAGCATCATTTCTTTTACAGTCCTCTTCATTTAATGTCCAACTTTCACATGCATATGAGGTAATTGAAAATCTCATGAATCGGATCAGGTTTATCATAGTCTTCGAGGTGGTACCCTTGCTTTTCAACACTTTGCAGAGGGTCTTGTGCAGATTTAGCCGATGCATTGTGTCCTTTGACTTCTTGATTGCTGTTTCCAAAAGCATTGATTGTAGCGCCAAGAAAAATCCTTAACATCTTGAACTTTTTCCCCATTTATCATGATGTTATTTACTGGTCTTGTGGTGAGAGTTGGGGACTTCTTTATATGCATGAGTTGTTATATTGACCTTTGTCTTCTTGAGCTTCCCTTTGAAATTTTCTGTTTAGTTCTTTGATTTCTTCCATTTGCCTTAATTACTCTACAATTAAGAACAAGTTTCAGTCTCTCCTGACATCTACTTTGAACTTTCCTTCCTTTTAAGAAAATTTGTTCATTGAAATATAATTCACATAATATGATTTAATAGTTCAATCATATTAAGAGCATTGTACAGTCATCACAACAATAAATTTTGGAACATTTTCTTCCGTCTCATGTTCATTTTGGTTGTATCCTCATTTCCCCAAAACCTCCCCTGGTATGCCTCTGGGTAATAGAGTAACTGTCCTTTTAGTTTTACCTCTCTTGAATTTCAGATACAGAAATTGATACAAAACAAAAACAAGAAAGCTTCTACAATGACAAAATAAAATACAAAAGAAAAAGTCAAACTTCAATTAAAAAAAGTAGAAAATACAAAATCTGAAACGGTCCAAATATCTACCAGAACACAAAACTCTGATGCATACCCAGGATAGACTAGTATGCATCTCTTTAAAATTGCGATGAAACCATGAGACACCTCATGGCATGGATGGACTTGGAAACCATTATTCTGAGGAAACTTAATCACACAAAAGCAAATATTGGACAAGTCCACAACTATAAGAATAGACAACAAGACAAAGACAAGTTTTTATTGTCAGGTTCTGTCATGAAATGTGCAAAGACTTACAATGAGAAAACCAAAGGGGAAGAGCATGCTCAGTATATCTTTATATCTTAGGTTGAAAGAACTGAAGAAAAAAATTCAAGCCTTGAATTGCAATATTGAAAGGTTCAAAATGAGCAAAATATTGAGCAATGCAAGAAGCATCAAATGAAGACAGAAGGAATATACAGAATCACTGAAACTAAGAGGAACTGGTTGACAGTTAAGCTTAAAACAGCTTGCATATGATCAAGAACCAATGGTACTGAGGAAGTCCAAGCTGCACAGAAGATAAAAACCAAAAACAAAGTTCTAGAAATTTATGGAACACCAATTTAAATGTTTCAAAAAGCTGATGAAACACTAGAAACACTTATTCATGTTTTCTGTGAAATTTGGAAGACTGATTTGAAGCGATCCCTGTTTGTACCCATTCTAAAGAAAGGTGACCTGACAGAATGTGAAAATTAGACAATTATAATGTTAATGTCCCATGCAAGTAAAATCTGCTGCAAATCATATAGCAGTGGTTGCAGTGGTACATTGATGGGGAGCTGACAGAATTTCAGGTGAGATTGAGAAGAGAATATGACACATGGGATGCCATTGCTGATGTCAGATGGGTCTTGGCTGAAAGAAGAGATTAACAGAAAGAATTTAAGCTTGTCCTTTATTCACCAGTATGTGGACCATAAGAAACTCTGGATAGCCTTTAGAAGAATGGGAATTCCAGAATAGCTCTTTGTTTGCTTGTGGAACCTTGACATGGATTGAGAGACAGTTGTGAGAACAGAACAAGGGAAAACTACATCGTTTAAACTCAAGAAAGATGTGCATCAAGATTGTATCCTTTCATCATTCAACCTATACATTAAGCAAATAATTAGAGAAGCTAGATTCTCTGAAGAAAAATGTGGCATCAGAGGAGGAAGGCTTATTAACAGCCTGCAATATGCAAATGATGCAGTCTTACCTGCTGAAAGTGAGGAGGACTTGAAGTCTCTGATAATGAAGATCAAGGATTGCAGCCTTCAGTATGAATTATAACATATATATAAAGGTCATAATCCACAAATTGGATGAATGCGTGATATTATGATAAATGGAGAAAAGATTGAAGTTGGTTAGGATTTCGTCTTGCTTGGTTCTACAATCAGTGGAAGCAGCAATAAAGAGGTAAAAGGATGCATTGCATTGGAGTAAATTGGTTGCACAAGGCTATTTTGAAATGTTGAAAGGCAAAGATATTACTCTGAGGAGAAGGGCAAGCCTGATCTAAGCCATGGTATTTTCTGTTGCCTCATATGCATATGAAGGTTGGACATTGAATAAGAAAGACCGAAGGAAAATCAATGCAATTGAATTGTAGTGCTGCACAAGAATGTTGAAAGTACCATGGTGTGGTCTGCTTAAAGAAGGAACAGACTGGTCTTTAAAAAAGTACCATCAGAATGCTCTTTAAAAAGCAAGGGTCGTGAAATTCCATCTCACGCACTTTGGCCCCGTCTGAAGAGACCAGTCCTTACAGAAGGACATCATCTTGGAAAAGTAGAGGGGTGGTGAAAATGAGGAAGACCGTCCTCAATATGGACTGACATAAGGGCTGCAACAATGGGATGAAGCATAAGCACACTTGTAAGGAAGGCACAAGATGAGGCATTGTTTCTGTCTGTTTTACATAGTGTCATGGGTGTGTGTGTGTGTGTGTGTGTGTGTGTGTGTTGGAAATGCCTCTAAGGCACTTGACAGCAACAGCAACAGCATGCTGTTTTACATACTTTGTATGTGGAGTGAGAATTTCCTGGTGTGTGTGGTAGCAGGTGGGAGTGTGTGTTCAATTCTTTGCTGTGAATGTAGAGCAGTTTAGGCCACAGAAGGCGGTACCGACCTTTTGTCATGGATCAAGTATTTTGGAGCTAGGAGATAGAACTCAATAGTAGGTGGGGCAACACGAGGAACTTATGTGGTTGGATAATATAGACGAATTTCTTCCTCTTGCTGCATGGGGCAAAGAGAAAAAAGCTAAAACCAACAGTAGGAAATAAAAAGAAAAACAAGGGAATGGAAAAGAATAAAAGAAAATGGAAGTAAAAAAAGAAAAAGAAAAAAAAGTGAGTGGAGTCAGAGGCAGACAATGTGATGAGGTGGAGGTGGCATATACTCTGCCAGTCATGTAAGCTGTGAGGCAGGGAACCACTCTAAAGTGTCATCCTCAAACTTACTGGATAATATGCTTGCTGGCCCAGGACTTGGTATGTCAGGGGAGCCAGCCCCTAACATATCATCACTGGTCCAGTAGGTGCAATTGTACAGTGATAATAAGTAAAGATTCTAGTAAATTCATAGGAAATATGAGAGATGGAAATAATGGAGCCAGACATATTTCGTGGTAGTGTGCTCACCTCTTGGAAGGCCATGCTCTTAAGTCAGAATCATGCCCAATGTGGCAGGAAGCCGGGAGCGCCGAAGAGACAAGGAGGGCTCCAGTTTATTGCTAACCAAGGTTTCTATCTACTTCAGGGGCATGATTGCAGGTAACCACACGTGCCACAGGAAGGGGACGTACAATAGGCATAAGCATAAGGGGATGGACTTGGGGTATGCATGTGACAAAAAAGGTGAATACTCGATTCATGATGGTGTCCTTAACCTTGTTCAACCTTGAGTGCGATTGACCGCCCTGGGCTCCTATAAGGAAGTACCATTACTATCCTTATCAGCAGGGGGTGGCCCCGATTTAGGGTGGGGCAGTCTATATAGCATGATTGCTCTAGATGGCTGAGAACCCTTTGGGAGGATAACTCCTGACCTACTTCTTTTGTCCTCCAAGTGTATGTAGCAAGCAGCTAAGTTTGGCATATATTGGGGGGCGACAACTTGGGAGAAATCTTTCTGTTTCTCAGATTGGTGGGGGTGAAGCACTTGATTTCCATCGGCAGTTGTCTCCAAATGTCGAGTGATGTGTTCCTAGTACCCAATCCACTAAGTGCACTTCACCTACCTCATGTGGAGCAGTGGTGGCATGGGGAGTGTCACTGGTTGCTAGATGGATGGGAGTGACGGCATCCAACTTTCTGCCCCCAGGAGAGTTTGGGAAGTGAGAGGAAGTCATACTTTCTGGTCATTCACTCCCAGTGTGGCTGCTGGTGCGATCCCAAGCTAGCAGAGCTGGGATCCTGCCTGACCCCAAGGATGGTCGGGGAGCCCAGGCTCTCGGCAGTCAGGACAGGCCTGCCTCACCCCCACGCCAAAACCATTGACTCCCAAGTCGTCCGACCAAACCCACTCTGTGGGCAAGTGGGATTCCCATCACGGGACACAGCCCAGGCTGCAGGGGGGTTAGCAGCACCCCACCCCACCCCCGCCTCCCAGTAGCCTTCACCAGCTCCACCAGTCCAACCAGTGAGTGGTTCCTCGGGCTCTCGGGGATCCCGCAGTGCCAAGCAGTGTCCACCAAGACCCCAGCAGAGCAAGGGAACCCAAGCAGTAGAGAATGATACAGGAGTCTTACTCGTTCAACTCGAAGTTGGTTTCCCCCGCTAAGAGGTTGGGTTTTTTGTTTTATTGATTTTTTTTGTTTGTTCCTGATTCATGTCCTGATTCTCCAATGATACTTGGAATAATTCAAATTGACATGGTCAGTTTTGCAGCATCAGCATTTTCCTTGTTTGATGTTTATCTTCAAACTATTTCTCTTATTTGCTTTTGATATGCTTTTTCTCGTGTCCTTTTAAGTTCGGGGTTCCAGGATTATCATCTATATGGGTGTTCCTCAGTTTCTCCGGTCCGTTTTTAGAGGGTTTGGGTAGTATGTCTGCCTAGTCCACCACTCAGCCTCCCCCCATAGTTAATAAAACTTGCTGTTAAAAAGAGATAACAAGTAGAATAAGAATTCCTGGTGGTTACAGTGAAAGGTTAAGAAATGACAGACAGTGAGTGGAGGGAGCGAGAGCAGTCTTTCTCTTTCTGCCCATTATTTTAGTAGCCTGGATATCAAAACCTAAGCCTGAAGCTTCTCAAGTTAGCATAAGACAGTATTATTTATGTTCTTTCCTTCAACTCGTTTTTATTTTCTCTGATATAATAATTTATTTTCTTCCTAATATCAATTTTTATCAAAAACTCTATGTTGTCATATTATATTTCCCAGATCATGGCTCACTGAAGGAAGGGATTACAATATAATTGTATTCATTGAGCAATGTCTGCACAGGATATTATGAAATAAACATTTATTAGTTAAATAAATGAACTATTAGTATGTGAGTACATAGTAATTTTTTATATGAGAGACTTTTTTATAATGTATTATCCATTTCGTGACTTTATTACAAAATATTATTTTGCATGTATTCTAAAGCAGAACAAGTTTATCCTGATACTCTTTCCTCTTAAACAGAATAGGTCTAATTGCAAAATCTGCTTCTTTGCAAAGTTCTAGTGATGATACATTGTTTTTCATTATTGTCCTGGCATCTAACTATGCATGCTCCATTGCCCATGCCATCACCGCTAATGAAGAAATACTTTCGCAGAAGAGGACGGACTATGTGCTCTATCTTGTCAGCTTAACTGGAGCTTGCTGGAAGCAAAGTGACTATCTGCTTCTTGGAAGTTTATGAGCATTATTTTTTTTCTGGGTTGTGAATTATGACTATCATACACTTATTCATAGTAGTTCTTTAAGGTTCTGGGTAAGTGTCTTACGTAAGGAATAAAATCGGTATATTTCCTTTCCAATCACTCTGACCAGTATTGAGAAATATTTATTGAAAGACTAAAATATATTTATTAAACTAATGAATTGAACTGCCATCAGAGGACTGATGAGAGACACTCACACTGTGGTTTATCAAGCTTGAGAGCTGTGCAATTCAGGCCGTCGGACACAATGCCCACAGATATGCACATCGGATGTGGGCCTCCGTCCCATAATGGGACATGCACATCCCCCTTCGCACGCCCCCCTCCCCAGGCCTTATTAAACATTCTCTAGGAGCTAATCTCTGGGATGGTACGTTCTTCATAAGTTGCTGTAGCACAGCCTGTGAGATGCCTCAAGGACACGAGGAGGGTAAGGAGGCGGTGGCCATTGGGGTGAGGAGCGTGCCGCTTCAGATACAGTTGGCAGAAGGAGTGATGCCCCTTTTGCTTTGCCTTCTTTTCTGCACCTCCTCATGCAAATTTCTGGTAGGTCAACCTCCTCATTTAGAAAAGGCAACATTAAAATGTAGGTAGGAATATTTAGACATTCTAATATCTCTCACCGTTTCCTGATAAATTCACATTTTTGTTTTAAAAATGATTGCCGCGTCTGATTATTTTCAACCAAAATCACGTGCCTTTGTGCTGTTGGTCAGTAAAATGCCTGCTAAAACACCAGCTGCAGAAATGCCTGACACGTGGTCCATGATTACCATGTTATACACTGCAGACCCGCCTCTAAGTATTCCTGATCGTGGCCAAGGCCTGGAGGATGTGCTGCCCAAAAGCCGCCGTTGGACATAGAGCCCAGCAGTCTTAACATACCTCTGTGGGGATGCATATCAAGGAAGCAGGTCATGCGTAAGCAAGTTGCAATGCTGTGTAGTTTTCTTCTATTTATTCATAATGTGGGGTGTTACTATTCTCTGCCACAGGTTTGTGTTTCTGGTAGATCAACAATGATCTTTTTGATAAAGAGTACCTGGAAACTATGCAAACAGGCTTGGCCACCTTAATCAATAATTTGAAGAATTTATTTAATACTTACATTCCTTATGAAAAAATATATGAGCTTTATATTGCTTTTGTTCAAGGTCCGATTTTCAGTAAATATGATCAATAAATTTATCTCCAAAGGCACAAATGTGTACACAGGAACCTTCTATTATCTGGTGGAGTGGTTTCTTTGAGAAAAGCCCCAAACCTCATGCTTTGAAGTTGATAAGCAATGAGAAAGTCTTTTGAAATGGAATTTCAATGTTTTTCTTGCTGTTGCAGAAATAAATATCCCTTCCAAATTTTTCACAATAGTGACTTTAATTCTTTGAGCTCCATGTATCTCTTTTAAAGGAACCCACACCGGCACAAACAACAGTTTGTTATTTATTTGCCAACGACTGGTTAGTCGTTTGTTTCAACACCCATGCCAAAAGATGAAAATAATTTTCTTAATTATGTGTAATATAAGCTAAAAAGTCAGATATGTTATCAGGAGAGACCAGGCCCTGGTAAAGGAGAAGGGTAGCAAAGCAGA
This sequence comes from Nesogale talazaci, assembly GCA_004026705.1. NCBI lineage: Eukaryota > Metazoa > Chordata > Mammalia > Afrosoricida > Tenrecidae > Nesogale > Nesogale talazaci. The sequence goes on from PVJH01010037.1 coordinate 29,048, forward strand.
GGAACTCCCTGGACAAGATGGACGGACACAGTGTCTGCCACAATGCGCTCACCCAGAGGAGCAATTGATGCTTCCTTGTGTAATACGTAGGATCACTCTGAGTCAGAAGGGACTTGGTGGCACATAGCACCACCACCACCACCAACAACAAAAAATGAATGAGTAAGATAGGTTAAATGTGAAGCCTGTATTTTTCATATGATTAGAACGGAAATACCAGTATGTGCAAACTAGGCATCTTACAAAATTAGCGGTGGTAGTGGTGGTGGTGCCGGTGGTGGCGGTGTGTGCTGTCATCAAGTTCAACTGCTGGGAACCCTTTAGGCCAGAGGAGATCTGACAGCGTTTCAGGAGGACGTGTCCACGTCTTCCCTTCCTCAGAGCAGTGGGTGGGTCCTTTCAGTTAGCAACTGAGCACTGTAATTATTGAACTCCAGAGTTCTTGCAAAAACTGTAACATGAAGAAAAATGTGAAATACCTTATAAATGATCATCAATGGATTTTATAATAAAGAAAAGTTTCAAACAAATGTTAATTGGATCTGTATTTTAAAAGTGCTTCTAATAACCTTGAACATCTTTTAAACCACCTTTAACATAAAGTACTCTTTTGTGTTTTTAATCATAAGTCAACTTTTTGGACTAGGATTAAATTCTGGACAGGAGGAATTTTGCACTGGCAAATGACGACTATCCTTTGAGGTAGAGGTTGTCCCTCTTTCTCTTTCCCCTTTTCTTTACTCATTTTCTTCTCTCTTTCCCATTTCTTCATTCATTACTCTTTGCATTTTATTCCTTTATTTCCCATTCCTTTATTTATTCTTCCTTTCCCTCTTCTTCTCTTCCACATTTATTATCATTATATTTTAGTTATGCTGTGAGCTGAGGATGCCCAAGTGAATATATTATTTATCATATCAAAATAATTATAAAACATTTATATTCAGTTTGATCGTAACAACAGTGCATGGAAGCCAGTTTCAACGGAGCACTCAAATCAAGTATAACTCAAGCACTCAAGATTGGAAGAACAGAAATCTGAAAGTAATTTAAGAAGGGGAAGAGCAACATAGGTAAAAACAAGGAAGAATGAGATAGCGTGACTTCATGTATCCTGTGAGACTCAAACACAAGTTGACAAGTGTTGAGGTTTCTGGATAGATAGGCATGGACTAGATTTTTTCCCAATGATTTTATTTGAGGCTCTTACAGTTTTTATAACATTCATTGCACCATTTGTATCAAACATATTTGTACATATATTGCCATATTCATTTCCAAGTATCTTCCACTTGAGCCCTTGATATAAGTTCCTCTTTTCCCTCTCCCCTTTTTAAGAATAATTTTATTGGGGTCTCATACAATTCCCATCACAATCCACACATACATCAATTGTATGCAGACCATACTTGCACACCTGTTGCCACCACCACTCTCAAAACATCCTCCCTCCACTCAGGCCCCCAGTACCAGCTTCCTGTATTTCCCTTCCCTACCCCCCATGAACCCTTAATAGTTTACAAATTGTTATTCCTTTTTTCATATTGTACACTGAGGCATGGACTAGATTTTAAACCATCATCTTGTGCTTGGCCAAGAGATTTCAGCTTTATTTCATAGTATAAGCATTGGTGAAATAGTTTTGTAAAGCACCATATAATAACTATTCAATGCTCCCATTGCAGTTCAAAAGCATCCAAGAACATTATGTGAATGAGTGTGACTGTATTTCAGTTTAAAATTTACATATTTATAGAAACTGAAATTTGAATTGTATATAATTTTCATCAGTCACAAAATGTTCTTTTGTTATTTTTTCAATCATTAGATATGTAAAAACAAATCTTCACTTATGATTTGGACAAAACAGATCACAGATTGAATTTGAGACATGGGCTGCACTTTATGATCCCTCCTACTTGCAGTTGATGAATTATCACTGAAACATTTGAATACAAGAGGTCATATAATCTTATTTGCCTTTTAGAAAGATATTTTCAATGTAGTATTTCCAAAACCGAGCTCTCCAGAACCATGCTGAAAGTTGCTCTGGACAAAAAGATCCCATGCCCAAGCAATCTCAGAAAACAATCTATATTGTAAACCTCCCCTACTTTTTTTTTTTAGCAGTTTACAGGGCACATTTGTGTGCTAAAGGCTGAGAAATGGTTGTAAAGAGAAACCTGTTTAGCCTTTCTTGGTAATTTCATTAACTCTGAGTTCTCTACACTTATTTATGGAAACTTTTTCTAGGACACAATTTAGGACATGCCATCATATTAGAATTGACTCCATGGGAGTGGGATTTTAATAGCAACTATCAAAATGAAGAAGTGAGGCAAAGATCCTGAAGATAAATTAAGCAGAAAAAAAATAAATTAAGCAGAAACCCATTGTAATAAAATTCATGAGAAAGTGATCAGAATAAACCAAGGATTAACAATAGTATATAAAATCTCTGATCTTATCAAGAAACACACTTGAGAGGAGAAGAGAAAAGATGACTTTTTTTCTAACAAAAAAACCAGAAATCAATGACATATTACATATGGTACATTAAAAAGCCATACTTTAGAAGTAGATGAAGAGTTGATTGATGTTTGAGTACTGAAAACAGAAAATTCAGAATATAAACCTTTGCTATCAAGGGGTGAAACTGCCATTCCCAAATCATTGAACCAGGAAGGCTGAGAGTAGCCTCACTATTGTTTCAAAGGGCAAGAATTAAAAGATTGTAAGACACGATTTCAATGCTGAATCATTTTCTGTGTCTCTGTCACCCAGAATTATTGGTTGTCTGTATCAGAATCCACCTGATAACTTACAAGCATAAAGTAAATTTATTTAAAAAACATCTTTTCCTCAGTAGTAAAAAATGCCCATTCTTCAAATAAGAGTCAATTCAATAAAATCAGTAAGCATAGAGTCCTTGAGTAGCTCACACAATTAGACTTTCAGTTACCAATAGAGAAGTTTTTGGTTTAAAACCACCAAGGCCTGAGGTCTGCTTCCAAAAACTCACAAGCTATTGAAAGTTCAATGAACACAGTTCTACTCTGACACACAAGTGTGGGTCAAGGTCTATGCAGTAGCAATTACCAGCAAAACATAAGGTTTAGAATAAAAAAAATGTTGAAATAGAATAACTCAAAGGGAATTGAGTTTGAAATATTGAAATACTGTAAACTACAGCATTATGCTTGTACTGTACACTTCTCACTCACCTTTTTTTACAATGGAATCTTCATTATTTTTAATACTTTAATTTCAGAACACAATAAACAAAACTTATTCACCATATCATTTGGATTAAAGTGAAGACCAACATTGGCTAACAACTCACTCAGAATTTTTGAAGCACTTTTTATCATTACTTATTAGTTGTTTAAGTTAGCAAGATGACTTTATGCCCAGAGATTAACCTAGGGGTAAGAAAGCATAGGTCTTATTGCCTCAGTATAACAATGAGCTTTTAATACTATTATTATTGCTGTTGGAGACTTCTGCTTAAAACAATCCCCACAAAAATAAGCAGTGCTGTCCTTGAATACAATAAAAATTTTATCTAGCCACATTAAACAATATACAGACCTTTTAGGTTTAGTTTTTGTTTTCTAGATTTAATATTAAGATAAATAGCATCAGGAAAATTATTACCTTATTCCTGAAAAGGTATACAGAAAAATGAATATGTCAACACATTGATCACATTATTCTTTAAAGAGATTTTATTAAAAAAAGAGATTTTATTCAGTCACTAACTGTCAAAGACATTAAAAATAAAAAGGAATTTGAGGAACATTTGATAGTTTTTAAATTTATTTATTGTTATTTTAATACTTTTGTTAGGAACTCTTAAATCTTTTATCACACCCCATACATTTGCACAAATATTGGCATCATCATTTTCAAAGCATTCTCTTCCCACTTGAACCCCTGATATCAGCTCCCCATTTCTTTTTCTCCCTCCTGTACCCACTCTCTCTCATGAACCCTTGATAAGTTATAGATTATTATTTTCATATCCTACATCATCCTCTGTAACTCCTCATCCACTTTCCCCATTATTCGTCCCCCTAGTAGGGGGTTCTAGGCTGATCTTTGTGATTGATTCCCCCTTTCTTCTCTTACCCTTCCCTAATCCTATTGGTATCTCTACTCTTCTTGTTGGACCTGAGGAGTTTATCTATCCTGGATTCCCTTTGTTGTGGGCTTTTATCTGTAACACTGTGACTGCTCCGGTCTAATCAGATTTGTAAGGTAGAAATGAGGTCATGATAGTGGAGTGAAGGAAGCACCAGAGAACTAGAGGAAAGTTGTGTGTTTCATTGGTGCTATACTGCACCCTGACTGGCTCATCTCTTCTCAGTAACCACTCTGTGAGGGGATGTCCAATTGTCTACAGTTGGGAATTGGATCTCTACTCCATGCCCCCCCCCCCAATGCAAATTGAGTATGATTTTGTTCTTGGTCTTAGATCCCATTGTCACATGATCACACAGGCTTGTGTGCTTCTTCTATGGGGCTTTTCTTGCTTCTGAGCTAGATGGCCATTTGTTTATGTTCAAGCCTTTAAGAACCCCAACACTATATCTTTTGATACCTGGGCACCATCAGCTTTCCTCACCACATTTGCTTATGCACCCATTTTTTCTTCAGCAATCATGTCAGAAAAGTGAGTATCACAGAGTGTCAGATTGTTAGAACAAGATGTTCTTCTTTTGAACGAGTTCTTGAGTTAAGTCCCAATGTCCATCTGCAATCCTAATTCTTAACATGTAGATATGAGTACATAGTTATATTCCCCTCTTGTTATATATATATATATTTACATATATACATCCCTGTATGACAAAGGACATTTGGTGATTTTTAATAGTCTTGCATATTTTTGGATCCACAATGTAACATGCTAAATGTTAGCTATTTGAGAATTGACCATACATTGAATAGTATGAAATAAGGTCAAGACTGGTTTAATCCAATTGAAGTAATGCAGAACAATCTTGTTAAGAAACTGCATTTGGGATTGTCTCACTGTTCTTGAACCATAGTGGCCAGGCCCCACTTCTTGTGATGCCAACCTACCACAGCAGTTTCCATGATGACTGATTGCTAAACTTGTTCTGTAACTTCTTCACATTCATCCTTCAAGTTTCAAGGTCTAAGGGAAGAATGACAGACATCTTATCTCTAAGCCACCTTCTTACGCCTGTGTCCCAGATCCCAGAACTAACAGACAATACCACCTTCTGTCCTATCAGTATCACACCTCATAGACCGTTCTCTACATAGATTTTGTTGTTTTTCTCAAAATTATAAATACCTATTTCAGTGACCAATATAAGAAACCATGGATAATATGAGAAATTTGAAGTATATTTTCAGTATTATGCAAACTAATTACATTAGCTGTCTTAGAGCAGGGCATGAGTAAGCTAACATTAAAAATTAGATATCCAGTGGTAAATGTAATTTGATAAATTTGACCCTTTGGGATGTAGGAGAATTAGAATAGTTTTAGTTTTAATGAAAAATATACAGTGGTCCTTCCCAAATCCAGAGAGCTATATAAAATCTTTCTGATAATTTCAACAAATTTTTCTATAGTTTGTACTTAATTAAGTGCTATATATTTCTCTGTGGCATGGAAAAATAATTATACAGAAAAAAGGAAAAAGACAGGCATTTCTTTTAATCATATATCCTAGGGATTTAAAGACTTTGACAAAATATTTGTGTTTATTGAAATTCTTGAAAACATAAGAAGTATTAAGAAAACTTTGATTCTCTTTCCTGGAGGCCATAGGTAAATATTTTAATTATTTCTTTTTGTTTTATTCTGAATTCTTGGTGAGGTCTATGAAATAAACAACCCAAACTAGCAAAATAATGCAGATAAATGATAATGAAACTAATATAGGTGGTTTAGTGGTCTTATTAGAGATATATTTAAATGTATCAATTATAATAATTAAAATAATAATTATTATATTTCCCACTCAATAATTAACTCATAGTTTCTGTTTGTCTCTAAACAAAATTCAAAAGGTCAGACAATGGATACATTGTGGTATAAATAAGGCATTGCTACAGAGAAAGAGTGTATGGACATCCATGTGTCTTTGAATACCTGCAACAACAGAGTAGGTTAGGAATATGTGAAGCAGTTAATTCAGCATCTGTACCATTTAGTTGCACTTCAACACAGGAACCATTATCCTAGCTCATCAAACCTCTAGTGAGAATGCACATCTGCTCTCTACCTCATCTCTAAGGCAAAACTCAGTTTAGTACTTAGAAGCTCCATGGAACAGGAGTTACAAGTAACTTTTATGAGAACGCATTGGATATGCCTAAATTACTTTAAAGATATGTTACAACCAAATGCTTTGTTGACTCCTTAACTCATCTACTGAGTGATTTTCACAGCCCTGGGGAATCATACACGGTTTGTAAAATTGTCAAAGAGGAGTTTTGCAAAATCTTCTAACAGATGAGCTATAAATAAAAATTATAGAAACTTGTGAAAATATTTTCTAATTAATGACCATCTTACATGAGTCACATAGATGATGTATTGTTAATACACATTTAGAAATAGGAAACAGACATTTATATTAAGCTTTAAGTTCCAATGAAATATTTATTAAGTGAACAGTATTTTTACTTTGTGAACTGTTGTGTAAAGGTAGGTCAAAATGAATTGTTTGCAAAATATTATAGATGATGAAAAGTTAGGATGCTCCAAGGACAAGCTAGCTACAGTGCACTTCAGGTTGGAGGATTATAACAATGACCAAGTGTCATAGAGCAGGGGTGCACCCATGTTTTTCAGCATGCAAGCTACTTTTAAACTGATCAAATAAAAATGATGTACCAACGACAACAATGCAAAACTTATTTATTTTATTACATTTATTCATACATGCTTTGAGAATTCTTTATGTGTACAATGTATGTTTATGTAGCTTGCATAACTGCTTGAGTCCATATTGCACATCATGACACATTTACTATGTACATATTTTGTCCTTACCTGAGTTTACTCTGATGACTTGCACTAAATGGCATATCATAGTCCGGACAGTAGTTGCTGACAGCCAGCTTCAAGCACACTTCCTAATGATCACCCGTCATGGTGGAGCGGTATTTGGACTTAATGATCTCTATGTGGGAAAAGGCTGACCCACATAAATAAGTAGAGCCAAATAAAGCAGTCAGAAAGGTAGCATATTTTCTCCTGTTTGGGTACTTGCCCTCTGTGAGTAAGTTCCAGAACTACTCATGCACTCTGGACTTCAGCTTGTTGTGTCAAAATTTTCCATTCTGTATCAAAGTGATACATTCTTGTCTTCTTACTTCGTCCAACCCCCCAACTCTTTTTAATACCCTCTCTTACATTTAAAAGAAAAAGTCTAAGGTCTGAAAATTGGTAATAACTTAGTTTGTCAGTTTTTTTTTTAGGCATCACTGCCCTCTGGTGGCAGTGGGGGGCCCAGCCTTGCTCCTGGAGAGCTGCAGCTGGATTTGAACCGCTAAGCCAGTGGGCCACAGTCCTGCATTCAACCACTACGCTACCGGGGCTCAGCCCTCAGTTTTGCTGCACTTAGCACAGCTGTTGTGCACGTTTGGCACCTAAGATTGCATTGATTGCCGGTGCTGTTTATCCATTAAGTGACGGGATTGATGATAGTCTTGCATCTATTTTTTAATACCATGTGATCTACCCACACTACATGTGTAATTGACTGGTAGATTGCGACCGACATATTGAGCACCCCTGGTATAGAGAATATATGTTGGAAGTCCTTTAACGAGGTTACTGATACAGTATAAGAAACAAGTGATTTTCACTCTTACAGACATTGTTTAGCTGTTAATTGAGTGGTATCTGGAGGAAACATTTGTTTTCTCAGTGTTTTGAGTGCTTAGACTATTCGGAATAATCCCAATTGCTGGACTTTTTGGATGCTACTAACAAAGGATTATTATTTATCTCTGGGTTTACTAAAATTAGTGCCTTTGTTGAATGACTTTTATAATAATGTACTGGGAGCAAAACTTAAGTCTTATACATAAATAAAGTTCTGTCTGCTATTAATTTGAAAAGGGATTTAATTCCAAATAGTTAAAATATTTTGATCCTGGGAGCACTCCAATTGGACTTATATTATCAGCAATTTTACTTCATTTGAAACAATTTCTCTTGATGCCTTCATTAAAAAATATTAAGAGGGAGTGTGGTAGTCTAATCTGGTGTCAATTTGAGGATTAAGAGTGTAGAGTTGGAGTCCAGCCTGTCAATCTGGAGATAGTCAGTTAGACCTTTGTGTGGCCAGGGCTTTCTCCTGATAATTCTGAGAAATCTGGCTGTATTTCCTCCTTGAAGATGAGAGACTCACTACTCAGTCCCTGGAGACGCCCTACTGACAAGGCCCAAGGTTGACTCCCTGAGATAACATGCTGGAGGAGAAACCACATGGGCTTACCCTGATGGGACCAGACCTCTGAAGCCAGAAAAGCCCTGTAGAGACTCCTGCCAGTGCTTGAGAAGCCAGAGAGAGGCCCCTGCCAGACCTGTGATACTTCTATCACCATTGGGCACTCAAGACTCTACACCCACTTGCTTTTGTTTGTCCTGACATCACTGCATGTACTTCGTGAGTCTGAAGAGGACATTATAGATTGGTATCAGACATTTGGGCCAATATCAGACTTATGACCTTGGACTGGACTGCGCTGGGATGTTTTCTCAATGTTCAATTGCTCTTGTCTATAAACCTGTTTCTTATACACATATAAGTGTTTATGGATTTGTTTCCCTTGTCTACCTGGACTACCACAGGGAGGGACTGGGAACTGATACACTGATTGATGTACACCACTCTGCTTCACATTCCCCAACCCAAGGGAGCAAACAACAGAAATGTGGACAAAGGGAGACAGTGGATGGTGAAAGATATGAAATTAATAATAATTTATAATTTATTGGTGGTACACAAGTATGGTGGGGTGGAGGGAGAGGATGGGGGAAAAAGGAGCTGATACTAAGGGCTCAAGCAGAAAGAAAATGTTTTGAAAATGAGGGTGGCAACATATTTACAAATGTGTTTGATACAATGGATCTATGGATTGATATAAGAGCTATAAGAGCCCCCAGTAAAATAATTTATTAATAAACTATATAGAGACATGTTAACTACTGGAGATATTGCTGACAATGTCTTATTTTACTTTTTTCCCGACTTGGCATAAAAATGAACAAAATCTGAAAATTTTGGCATATATGTTGCTTTCACAAGCATTCTCCATTTTTATATTTGGATTCTAAAATTTGTTGTAATGGCAACAAAGAACTCAGACAATATTCATGATTAAAGTGTTTATGAAGAAAGAGAACATGTTGCAATGCAAGTTCAGGATAGCTTTTCTTCAAAATATGTTGCAAAGTTCTTTCAGGACTGCTGGCAAAGCCTACTCCACTGTAAGCCTCAACCTGAAGATATTTGACTCAAGTTCCCATCAGCAAATCCAGTATGCTGAGGTATCTTACTCCAGGAAGCTTCTGCAGGAAGGCACTCATCTCCTTCTCTGTGGGTCAGCAATCCCAGCTCACTCAATTAAGCTCCCAGAACCGCCCCACCCCACAAGCCTACCTATGGACCCCAAGCACTCAGCTCTTCTTGCTCTAGGGCCTGGGAAGCCCCCACTCTGTTTCATGCTCTGATGCATTCCTGGTTCTGCTGCTGCTTTGATGTTGCTGCTGTCTTCTGGATCCAGAGATCTCAAGGTCCTTAGAATATCTTTCCCTTCTGACTCTTGCTTTACAGAGGGCTCTATACCCAGTGTTCACATTAATCACAGGTAAATCCCATCAGAGGATCTCCCTCCTTCTCACCCAGACCCATGTAAGAAAAGGGCATTTGGATAGAAGAATCACATTAAGTAATTCACTGTCCCTGCACCATAGATGGTTCCATTTTACAACTCAAAGGGCACATATTCTTCCACATTTTCTATTATTCATTCAAGGAGCAAACTTTCGACAGTCTTTCCTATACTACTTTGATGTCTTTTTAGTGAGTGCTCTGGCATTTCTCATAGTTCTGTGATACTGACTCCATGCTTTTAATTATTGGAGAAACCACAGGTGATGAAATATAATTATACTAAAATAAATTACAGACCCATGGACTATTTCACCTTTTGTCTCCTGGTTGAGATTGCGTAGGCTTGGCCCCAAACCATTTAATGCTTATTTCTAACCTCTCTGGATGAGACAAGGAGAAAAACTGATTGAGAAATTACCTGTTGGGCTATCACAAGAGGGATCTTTGAGCCTGACATTCTGTATGCAAGCTTTGGTGTGAAGTATAACACAGCTTATTTCAAGGTATAGTTACCTGGAGAGAGAGAGAGGCTTTCAAAATAGGAAAGTTTTATTTTTTATTTAACTTTTATTTTTAGGTCTAGGAAGAAAGAGATACATGCTTGTAATCTTGAATGTACCTTAGCAAATAAGCTGTTGAATGATATTGATGATAATTATGTTGTAGCAACCAAATGCTTAAGTATAAAAGTCCACTGAGCAGATTGTTTGACTGTAAATGGGAGTTACAAGACTAATAGTTTTAAAATGTCTTACTGTAAAGAACATTTACCATGGTGAAATAGGTTGCCTCTTGGGTGAGGGGATTCTGGAAATCGTGCATCTTCTGATCCTCTTTAGATGATTCCCATTTGGCAGGTTTCGGTGAGTGAAAATAGGCAGATACTGAGGCTAATTAACTGCCGAGTTACTTAATAGAACAATTCATTTTCCTGCTGATTATCTTATAGGCACGAATCCGATCTTGCAGTATGAAATTTCATTAGCTCATAATTTCTGCAGAAGTTGTGTAAAAGATCTTATCTTTGCAAGAACCTGAAAATGTTCACATCAAGCACTTGCCACTTTGTAGCATTTTACTTCCTCATCTTGGGACACTTTCCTTCATGGACTGGTAACAGCAGTGACAAGGTCGGAAGCTTCCGTGTGGGCCGAGACTCCAATGGAGACGGGTGTGCGTCTTCACAGATTCTCCACGGATGAAATGACAAGTCACGCTCACTGCGTGAAAAAGCAAAGTGGTCAAAATAATAGATTTTTTTTACACAAAGAAGAGTCAGAAAAGGAGAAAATAGGGTACAAAGAAAAGGTCTCTGGGGAGGCTGTGTGTTGAAAGATATGGAGCTGGAGTGGGAACCATTGTTAGAGCACAATCTCATAAACGCCATTCACTGTCTTGGTCTTTGAACCCTTTTTTAGATTGCTTCCTAAATGAATCTTTTTCCCCCCAACCCTACTAAACAAATCTTAAACAAATGGACCTATGTACTTTCTTGTTAACTTTTAGGTGGCCATCTACCATCTTTCATCATAATTTGAAGTAGTTACCAATTAAATATGCTTAATATTGTAAATGTGATGAATTAAATGCAATGATTAAAGGTGCTTAAGCATTAATGCGTGTTTTAAAAAGTTTTAGGTTCATCAGATAACTTGCAACACAATTGCTTGTTGTCACTTAAAAGTGTACGAGCAGCCTTTTCTTCAGCAGTCAGACGGCTTACATATTTCCTTTTTCTTTGCGAATTTATATTCTATCCTTTTTCTCCCATAGAATTGTATCCTAATGTTCTCTTCTTCATGTTCAGGAATCTTTTCTCGATTATTCCGTAGGCTTTTCTGCAAATAAAATAGGTGTATGAATTAAAATTAGCTGTCCAGTGGTAAAACATGTCCAAATCACAAATTTTCTTCCTCTGGTGTAAATATTCATTATAATTATCAGTACAAAAGTGAGTAAGGAAACAAAATTTACTAATTTTATTTAATCATTTATATTAAAACTCTTATAAGAAATGCTTCTTTTAGCAACAAAGCCCGCATGGAAGAAGCACACCAGCCTGTGTGACCACGAAGTGTGGAAAGGATCAGGTGTCAGGCATCAAAGAGCTAAAAATTATATCATTATAAATGAGGGGGAGTACAAATTGAGGATCCAAAGTTCACCTTTAGGTAACGTGACATCCTCTTACAGAAGGTTGCGGGAAAGAGACAAGCCAGTCGGGGTGCAGTGGAACAATGATTAAACATGCAACTTTCCTATAGTTCTTAAATGCTGCCTCCGCTTGCCCCCCACTATCATGATCCCAACTCTATCTTACAAATCCAGCTAGACTAGAGGAGGTACACTGGTACAGCTAGGAACCGGAAACATGGGGAATCCAGGCCAGATGATCCCTTCAGGACCAATGGTGAGAGTGACGGGAGAGTGGAAGGTGGGGTAGAAAGGGAGAACCTCTTATAAGGATCTATATAACCTCTTCCCTAGGGGATGGACAACAGGGAAGTGAGTAAAGGGAGACATTGGACAGTATACGATATGGTAAAATAATAATCTATAAATTATCAAGGGTTCATGAGGAAGGGAGGAGTTGGGAGGGAGGGAGGAAATGAGGAGCTAATACCAAAGGTTTAAGTAGAAAGCAAATGTTTTCAGAATGACGATGATGGCACAGATGTATAAATGTGCTTGGCATACAATGTGTGTATGTATCGATTGTGATGAGTTGTATGAGCCCCTAATAAAATGATTAAAAAAAGAGAAATACTTCTTTTAGGGAAATGAGTTTTTTATTCCCACTAATTAGTTGATATCCCATAGAATAAATATTTTTTATGGGATCAATAATGGGTCAATAGTGATTTCCATTTTTTATTTCTGTGGATGTGAAAACTAAGAAATGTCCACAAAAAGAAATACAACAGAATTATAGCAGCTTGTACTGTTATTTAGTGTTGTTCTGATCCCCACACCCTATGCTACTCTTTTGTGTGGTACTGGGACTGCGACCCTACAAAGGATATTTCACAGATAGCTTCCTGTTAGGCGCCAAACCAAAACCTAACTCAGTGCCATGGAGTTGATTCCTATTCATAACAGTCCTATAAGACAGGGTAGAACTGCACCTCTGGGTTTGTAAGGCATAACTCCTTATAGGGGCAGAAAGCCTCTCTTCCTCCTGCTAGAAACTAGGGGAGAATAAAAGGCAGGAAAATGAGAGTGGGAAATTGTTTTCTCTAATCACAGTCTATTTATCTTCTAGTACCTTTTGCTAGTCTTGGGACCAAAAGGAATCTCTTCTGTCCCCTCAATCCCTTTAGTGGTACTTCAGTGGTTGGAGAGTAAGATTCTACTCCTTACCACTCCCCCCACACACGAAGTGTTTGTACAATGACTCTACAGGACTCAATTCTGAGCCCAAAGGTTTGTTAGGCCACCTTTGTCCTCCCCAACACCCAAACTCTTAGGATTTTAGTTGCTTTCTATACTATTGATTCTGAGTTATCTAAGTTCCTTCTTTGTTCTATCAGCTTTAACAATTATGAAAACAATTTTTTATGTTAAGTCTCTTGTCTTTGAAACTTTGGCAGTCTAAAATTGATCAAAGGTCACAAATATAGATAACATTGAGAAGGATGAGAAACTTAGAACATTTAACACATTAAAGACCAGATATTTTAAAAACAAGAAGTTAAAAATCAAGCAACCAAATCAATGTGAAGGGGTAGGGAAGTAGTGGAGATCCAAAACCCATCTGCAAGTTAACACATTAAAGACCGGTTAAACTTGAGATCCATCCGCAATGTGTTAATTGTGCTCATATGGAGTATGGACCAAAAGGCAGTCATTTAAACAGAGGAAAGGTTTGGGGTTAGGAAGGTTGTGCACTAGGGTGACATTCTTTCACCCTAAATATTCATAGATATCTGCATGCTATTGTTGCTAAGAGTCATCAAGTCAGCTCTAACCCATAGCAGCCCTCTGCACAATAGAATGCATGGTGTAGGCAAGTCTCACGATTATTCCGATGCCCGAGTCCACTGATGTAGCCACTGTGCCAATCCATTTTGTTTAGGGGCTTCCTCTTTTTTGCTGTCCCTCCCCTTTGGCAAACATGATGCTTTTCTCCACAAACTGGTCTCGTCCCAAAATATGTCCAAAATACATAGGACAAAGTCATGCCATTCTTGCTTCTAATGGAGCACTCTGGCCTTACTTCTTCTGATACAGATTATTTGGTGCTTTTATCAGTTCATGGTATTTTTGATATTCTTCTTTCGCACCACAATTCAAATGCATTAATTCTTCTTTGGTCTTCTTTCTTCGATGTCCGACATTCACATGCATATGGTGCAATGAAAAAAATTATGGCTTGGGTCAGGCACACCTTGATCCTCAAAGTCACATCCTCACTCTTTAATGTTCTAAGGAGGTCTGTGCTCGCAATACAATATGTTGTTTGATCTCTTGACTGCTGCTTTAATCAGTATTGATCGTGTATCCAACCAAGAGAAAATCCTTGGCAATTTCAATTTTTTCTCCATTTATCCTAATGTTACCTGCTCATCCAGTTGTGAGGATTTGAGTCTCCTTTACACTGAATTGTGATCCACAGTGAAGGCGACAACCCATGAGCTTCATCAGCAAGCGTTCAAGTCTTCCTTACTTTCAGGAAGCAAGGTGGTGTCATCTGTATATTTCAGGTTGTTAATAAGCTTCCTCCAATTCCGATGCTACATTGTTCTTCATATAATACAGCTTCTCTGATAATTTGCTGTATACACAATTGAACAAGTATGATGAGAAGGTACAACCCTGATGCACACCTTTATTGATTTCAAACCACACAGTATGGCATTCTTCCATTTGCACAACTGTGTTCATGAGTCCCCACTCTTCTCAATGCTATCTACAGTTTACTATGCTCCACGCAGCTGAGTGCCTTCTCATAATCATTGAAACACAAGTAAATATTTTTATGGTACACTCTACTTTGAGGCAAGATTCATCTGACAACAGCAGTGATATCCTACTTACTCTAATGAATATGGTCTGTACTTCTGGCAGTTCCTTGTCAGTGTATTGCTCCAACTGTTATTGGATGAGCTTACAAAAAATTTTACTTGTGATGTCAATGAAAATGTTTTATAGTTTGAGCATTCTGTTAGGTTCTCTTTCTTTGGAATTTGAGATCCAGTAAATATGAATCTCTTTAAGTCAGTTGACCAAATAGCTGTCTTCCAAATTTCCTGCCATAGATGAGTGAGTGCTTCCAGTGCTTCTTCAGCTTGCTGAAACATGTCAATTCCTGGAGCGTTGTTTTTGGCTCATGCACCCAGTGAGAGCACTTTGAACGTCTTTCTTCAGTATCACTCGTTCTTGTTCCAATGCTATCTCCTGAAATGGTGGAATGTCAACTAAATCTTTTTGGCATAGTGACTCCATATTTTTTCCATTATCTCTCGATAATCCCTGCATCATTCAATATTTTGCCTATGGAATCACTCAAAATTGCAACTCAAGGATCATTTTTCCTGAAGTTCTCTCAGTTGTAGATATGCTGACCATGCTCTTCCCTTTTGGTTTTCTAAAGCTAGGTTTTGCACTTTTCATGATAATATTTGGCTTTGTCTTCTAGAGCTTCCTTTTGAATGTTTCTATTCATCTCTTTGACTTTGCTCTCTCTACCATTTACTTTAGTTACTCTATCATTAAGAGTAAGTTTCATGAAAAGGGGTGGCACAGGAGGGGAGGATATCCTGGCCCACCAACCCCCTAGGACAATATTCCTTCTCAGAGCAGACAACACACAGAGAGTACCATAGGGCCGCCCCCACCACAAGACACGACGTCCCTCACTAAACCCTAGCGCTGCTGGAGACAACACTGGAGACACAGTTCAGATATTGTGCACATTCTGACCCCATCATGCTGGGGTGAAACACTAAGGACATGCAACAGTAGTAAGGGGAGCAAAGTGATGAACTCTGCAGGCGATGTAAAAAATAGACTTTGGAGACATCAGATTCAACTGGAAAACACTCATAAAGGCCAATAGCCAGAACTTGAACTATTTTAGGCTTTTCCATTTTTGTCAGTGACTTTCTTTTTGTTGTTGTTGTTGTTGTCATTTTTATTATTGTTGTTTTGTTGGTCTTGACTTCCTTTGTTGTTTTTTTTTGGCTTTGTCTGGTTTTTGCACTTATTAATGTGTCTGTATGTCTGTCTAGATAAGTTAAGCGGGATAAATAATTCAGAGATGAAAAGAATGGAACCAATGGTTCTGGGGGGATATGGGAAAAGGGGAGGGGGAGAAAGGAAGGGGCTAGGGGAAACAAACCCAAAGACAAGGAACCAACAAGTGAACTAGAAGGGTTAGGATGCCTAATGAGACTTAATCCACAGAATGTAGCAGCGAAGAATTACTAAACCCAAATTAAGGCTGCACATCATAGTGGGACAAGAGGAAAGTAAAAGGAAATAGAAGAAAGACCCAGAAGAAAAAGAGCATGTATAGAGGTCTAAATACAGACATGTCCATATGTAAATATATTTATAACAAGGGAAAATAGAATTATGTACTCATATGTATATGTTAAGAACTAAGGTTGCAAATGGATCTTGGGACTCAACTTGAGTATTCCTTCAACACAAGAACACTTATTAACAATCAGGCATTCTGTCATGCCCACCTTCCTGACATGATCGCTGAAGACAATGTGGGTGCACATGCAAATGTGGTGAAGAAAACTGATGGTACCCAGCTATCAAAATATATAACATCTGGGATCTTAAGGACTTGAAGATAAAAATGTGACCATCTAGATGAGAAGCAACAAAGCCCACACCAGTTTGTGTGATCATGAGGTGTGGATGGAATCAGGTGTCAGACATCTAAGAGCCAGAACAAAATCATATCCAATGTGAATGAAAGGGGTACATGGATTAGAGACCCAATGCCCATCTGCAGACAATTGGACATCCCCTCACAGAGGGGTCACAGGGAAGAGATGAGCCAGTCAGGGTGCAGTATAGCACACAACTTTCCTATAGTTCTTTGGTGCTGTCCCCTGCTCCCCACTATCACGACCTCAGTTCTACCTTAAAAATCAGATTACATCAGAACATGCACACTGCTACAGATAAGAGCCTGTAACACAGGGAATCCAGGATAGATAAACCCCTCAGGGTCAACAAGGAAAGTAGAGATACCAAGAGGATTAGGGAAGGTTAGGTGGAGAATGGGGGGACTGATTACAAAGATGAACCTATACACCCTGCCAGGGGGATGAACAATGGAGAAATGGGTGAGGGGTGACAGAAGACAATAGAAGATATGAAAATAATAATCTATAACTTATCAAGGGGTTGGGAAGGAGGGCAGGCATGGTAGGAAGGAGGGAGGAATGGGGAACTGATATTAGGGACTCAAGTGGGAAGAGAATGCTTTGAAAGTGATCATGGAAGCACATGTGCAAATCTGCTTGACACACTGGAGCAATGTATGGATTGTGATAAGAGAAGCAAGAGTCCCCAATAAAAGTATTTAAAAGAAAAAAGAGTAAGTTTTAGAATCTTTTCTGGCATCCACTTTGATCTCCCCCCCCTTCCTTCCTTTTTAATGACTGTGTGCTTCCTTTATGAACGATGGTCTTGAGGATCTCGCACAACTCATCAAGTCTTCTGTCATTCATGTTCAATGCGTGAAATCTATTCTTGAGAAGTTCTCAAAATTCAGGTGGAATAGACTCAAGGTCATATTTTGGCTCTTGTGGACTTATTTTTAATTTTCTCCATCTTTGTCCTGAACTTAGAAATGACTAGTTGATGGTCTGTTCCACAGACAGTCTCTGGTTTGGTTTTAGTTGCTGATATTGAATTTCTCCATCGTGACTTCCCACAGAGGTAGTCAATCTGATTTCTGTGTATTCCATCTGAAGAAGACCATCCGTATGGTTATCCTTTGTGTGGTTGAAAAAGACATTTGCTATGAAGTTGTTGGCTACAAAATTTATCATGTGATCTCCAGCTTAATTTCTATCACCAAGACCATATTTTCCAACTATTGTGCCTTTCTCTTTGTTTCCAAACTTTTGGAGTCCAATCACCAATAACTATCACATCTTGATTGCATATTTGATCAATTTCTTACTGAAGTCATTGGTATAATTCATATGTTTTCTGACTCAGAATGACCCATATTTGTTCATTTCAACTAACCAGTGCCTAGGATGTAAATCTCCAGGTACTCCATTTCATTTTTGATCCCTTCCAATTTTCATAAATTCATCCTGTGCACATTCCAAGTTCTGATCATTAGAAGGTTTTTGCAGTTTTTTTCTTTGCCTTGATTCTTGTCCTTTCAGCAAAAGAAGTTTTGCTTTGCTGAAAGGCTGTAATCCCAGAGGTTATTTCTGACTCATGCCATAATGGTGGGCTCCCTTCCAAGATATCATCTCTTCAATCCCGTTTCAAGTACCCTCACACCTGAGGGGCCCATCATCCTGCAGTATGTCCAACAATGCTCTGCTGCCTTCATTTAGACTGTATAAATATGAAAATTATTCAAACTGTGCATGAGATTTTCTGTGGCTTTTTTCTCTAATGTAGGGAGCTGAGTCCTTTTAAGTTGTATGCTCTTAGTCTGGAAGCTCCCCTGAAACCTGTTTATTTTGGGTGACTCTGCTGACATTTAAAATGCCAGTGACACAGCTCCCAGCATCTCAGCAACACACAAGCCACCACAGTACAATAAGCTGACAGACAAATGGTGGAGATGTTCTACGCAAGTGGTGCTTCCTTCTAACACGACCTTAAATTGCCCGTGTTTTCCTCTTAGTGTGTATCTCTACACATCTCTCCTGTGATTTCATTTTTCATAGGTGCCTCTATGATTCTCATGGATACTGTTCTATTCCTCTGTGCTACTGTTTAATCATTCCATAGCTGTGAATTATAAACTATAGATAATAGCGTTTTACCATTGCAGGATATAATATAACATAAGATCCAGTTTAGATGATCCATGTCCTTCATCCTCTCTTAGTATGTGTGTCCATTACACTTAATCTCTTTAGTGGTTGTCCAGAAGATTGCAGTACACATTTTCAACTATTTTAAATTCAATTAAAATAACAGTGTATTGTTTTATGGGTAGTGAGGGACTAACTTAATGTTTTGTGACCCATCGAACTTAGAAGGACCACTTATTTTCCCTCTCTGGATTTCATAAAAGGTTTTCTCTCTCTCATGCGTAATGCATTCTGGTGGGGTAGGGTGCTGTGTAATGGCATAAAATAAGAGAAGTTTGACAGTATCATATTGCTTTGTAGAGGTTAGTGTATGAGATGGTGTATCCTTGAGGAGTGAGTGTATAAATTTTTATCTAAAACACTTTTCTGTGCACTATTGGGATGGCTTATTGCTCACAAATACTTAAATATTTTTAAATAAATATTTTTATGCCTTCATCTCACATACCCTATCATCAGGGTCTATTGGAATATCTATGTCTTATATACTATTTGTCAAAATTCAGCATACCTAACAAAAAATTAAAAATTGTCAATGATTCTCTTTGCAGTCTGTTAGTGCAAAAATGATACAAAATCTTACAAACAAAAACAGTTCATTAATTAGGGACAAGAGTTCTTGATCATATTATTGTGTCATTACTGCCATTCATTCCACTCATCCATAACTTAAAACTATGCAGTATATTTTTTCACTATGTTTTTGAATAAAGGACTATCTGTTAGATCAGTTACAATAAAAAAGGCCTTCGAGTTTGGGGTAAGTGCAAGATTGCTAAACACAAGGTTTATGGTTCAAACCCACCAGCAGCCCTGTGGGAGAACGATGAAGCAGTCTGCTGCTGTAAAGCTCCACCACGTGGAACCCCTCTATAGGCTTCCTTTCCTTTCTTAAAAAAATAATTTCACTGAGGGCTTGTACAGCTCTTATCACAATCCATACACACAAACCTGTGTCAAGCACATTTGTATATTTGTTACCTTCATCATTTTCAAAACATTTTCTTTTTACTTGAGCCCTTGATATTAAATCTTCATTTTTTTTTGTGTGTGGCATTGTTGTTTCTCAGCTAGATGGCTGCTTGTTTATCTTCAAGCCTTTAAGACCCCAGATGCCATATCTTTTGATAGCCAGGTACCATCAGCTTTCTTCACTACATTTGCTTATGTACCCGTTTTGTTATTAGCTGTCCCGTTGGGAAGGTGAACGTCGTGGAATTCCCGTTAGAACAAAGTGTTCTTGCATTGAGGGAGTACTTGAGTAGAGGTTCAATATCCATCAGCTACCTTAACACTAAACCTATAAATGTATGTACTTCGGTCTCTTTACATGTGTACATACCTGTATTTAGACCTCTATAAATGCCCTTTGATACCTATTTCTTTCCTCTATTTCCTTTTACTTTCCTCTTCTTTCACTATCATGTTCAGCCTTCATCTGGGTTTCAGTAATTTCTCTAGGTTACAATGCCCTTGATCAAGTCCTACCAGACATCCTACACCCTCCTTACCGTTGATTTTTAGATCACTTGTCTCCATGTTTGTTAACACTCACTTCCTTTCCCCTGCATCCCCTTCTCCCAAAGCTTTCTATGAGTCAGAATTAACTCAATGGCAGTGGGTATACAAATAAGAAAATTGAAAGATTTTATTTTACTCCCTATTTCTCCTTTAAACTTTCCAATGTTTTGTCTGCTTATCATGATGTTGTGAAAATTTTGGTTTCATGTATAATGAGTTGCAATCCATTATCAAGGCTGTTATCTTTGGCTTTATTGTGCTAAAATATATAAAAATATTTTTAATTAAATATGTTTTTACATGTACGATTTTACATGTATAATTTCTACTTGTACAATCAGTATGATTAATTACATTAATTATATTTTATAATTATCATCACCATCTATTTCCAAATATTTTATACCTTAATGGAAACTTCCAAGCAATGACCCATTTTATCCTTCCATTTCCTTCCATTTTGCCCGTCTACACTTATCTATTCTAAATATATCTTATAAATTCCTGTTCTGATAATCCTAGTATTTCTGAGTCATAGCTTGTATTTTTTTTTCCTTTTAGCATGACATACAGATTTCTGTTGAAAAAATTACATACTATATTAGGTAAACAGAACTGAGCTAGATAGGGCTTTATTGTGAGATTTTGTATCTATCTCCAAGACTTTGGTGACAGGATTATAGGAGTCCTCCTTAACTACTTGAAATATACAGATAACAAAACCTAGCTAGTTGAAAATTAGGAGGACTTGAAGTTCTTTATAATGAAGAGGAAAGATTGTAGCCTTCAGTGTGGGTTGCAACTCAATATAAAGGAGAACAAAATTCTCGTAGCTAGATTGATTAGTAGGTAACATCATGATAAATGGAGGAAAGATTGACATTATCCAGGATTTTGTTTCGCTTGAATCCAGAATCAATGCTCATGGGAACAGCAGTCAAGAGATCCAACAACACATTGTATTGAGCGAATGTGCTTCACATGGTGTCCTCCAAGTGTTGAGAAGCAAGGATACCACTTTGAGGACAGAAGGGCAGCTGACACCAGCCATGGTATTTTCAATGACCGAATATGCATGTGAAAATTGGACATCAGATAAAGAAGAGAGAAGATATTTTTGAATTATGGTGCTGGCTAAGAATATTGGAACGGCCATAGACTGCTAGAAAAAGAAACAAATCTGTCTTGAAAGAAGTACAGCCAGAATGCTTGTTAAAGGAGCATCTTGATTAGGGATGAGTGCGGGATATTGTCAAATGCTTTTTCTGCATCTATAGATGTTATCATGTGGTTCTTATAATTTATTTTCTCAATGGGTGAATAATATTGGTGTATTTTCATGTTAAACCATCCTTGCATCGCTAGGATGAATCCTACCTGGTTCTGAGGGATTATGCATTTTATATACTTTTGTATTCTATTGGCCAATATCTTGTTGAAGATTTTTGCATCTATCTTCATTAGCGATATCGGTCTATGGTTTTCCATTCTTGTGTGATCCTTTCCCTGTTTGGGTATAAACATTATCTTGGCTACAGAAAATGAGTTTGGGAATTTTCCATCCTTTTCTACACTCTGAAAAACTTTGTGGAGGATTGGTGCCAGCTCCTGCCTGAATGCTTTGTAGAATTCTCCAATGAAGCCATCTGGTCCGGGAACTTTTTGTTGGTAGCTTCTTTATAGCCACATCTATTTCTTCTTTTACTATGCATTTGTTTAGGTTCTTGGCATATATCTGGGAAGGGATTGTTTTTCCAGGCATTTGTCCATGTCTTCCACATTGTTGAACTCATTAGAGTACATACAGCCTTTCATAGTACTTTGTGATTATTATTTTGGTCTCATTAGGCGCTGCTGTGATTACCTCTGTTTCATTCCTCATCTTGTCTAAATTGTGGCTTGCTCTTTCCTTTCTTTGGTTACTTTAGCCAGCAATCTGTCGATTCTGTTGATCCATTCAAAGAACCAGCTTTTTGCTGCATTGATCTGCAGTGTTCTTTTATCTTCCCAGTGGTTCAGCTCTGCCCTGACTTTTATTATTTCTTTTCTTTTGCTGTTGGAGGGATTATTCTCTTGATTCTGTTCTAATTCTTGGAGTCTTAGTGAGAACCTAAAATCTTTCTACCTTTTTAAATATATGTACCTATTGCAATCAAGCTACCTCTGATGACTGCTTTTGCTGTATCCCAAAGGTTTTGATAAGAAATGTTTTCATTCAAGTTAGCTTCTAGAAATATTTTGATCTCACCTCTACTCTGGGTCAGTACTCACTCATGCCGCAGAAGCTCATTATTCATCCTCCAATTATTTGCCCTTGTTTTCCTGATCATTCTTTTATTGATCTCCATTTTTATGGTATGGTGATCAGAGAAGAATGTCTGAATAATCTCTATGTGTTTGAATTTACTTAAGCTTGACTTGTTTCCCAGAATGTGGTCTATTTTTGAAAATGTGCCATGTGCACTTGAGAAGAATGTATAATTTTTGCATTTAGATAGAAAGCTAAATACGTAAATCAGATCTAGTTGCCTAATTGTATTGTTTAGTTTTATAGTATCTTTGCTGAGATTCCTTCCCAAGGATCTATCTTTCTCTAAAAGTGGTGTTTTAAAGTCCCCTACTATGGTTGTTGAGTCTGTGATATCTTTTTAAATGTTCTCAATAGTTTGTTTGATGAATTTTGTAGGTCTCTCATTTGACACATATGTTTATTATGCTCACAGGATTCTGGTGAAGTGATCCTTTGAGCATTATAAAATGTCCTGCCTTGTTCCTTTGTATGGATTGAACCTTGAGATCAGTTTTCTCTGAGATTAGGGTTGTGACTCCTGCTTTTTTTGAGTTACCATTTGCCTTCTATATTCTCCTTCAGCCTTTATTCTTATTTTATTCTTGTCTGCTATCTTAAGATGTGTTTCCTGCAGGCAACTGATTGATAAATTATGTTTTCCAAGCCAGTCTGTGAGCCTTTTTATTTTAATGAAGGAGTTCACGCCACTACATTTAGAGTTATTATCCCAATCTCTGGGTTCATTGCTGACATTGTGTGCCTTCCTATCACCCTTTTTTTTTTTTTTGCTGTGCTTTTGTAAGAGGCTTCTTTAATGCTATGTTTTCCTCCTGTGGTCATATTTTCTTGGTGATTCGTATCGGTTCATTGGCTTCTAGATGGAGTTGGGCTATATCATGTTCTCCTGCATGTGCTTGGTAGATGTTGGTCTTCTGGTCATAGTGAGTCAGTAAGAATCTTCTTCAGGGTTGGGTGTGTCACACCTTTCCTTGTCCTGGAAAACCCTTATCTCTCCTTCTGTCTTAATAGAATGGATAATTTTGCAGAATAAAGAATTCTCGGGGAGACATTGTTTTCCTTCAGCTTCTCAAAGATGTTAGTCCACTCTCTCTTCCTCTTCATAGTTGGTAGGTCTGCACGTAGTCTTACCTCCTGAGAGCCCTTGTAAGTGGCCATCTTCCTTTCTCTTGCTGCCATTAGGACTTTCTTTTTCCTCAAAGTTGGATAGTTTAACTATTATATGCCTTGGTGAGTTCTTCTTGTGGTTTAGTTTACTTGGCATCCTCTCTGTTTCCTGTTTGAGTGAATGATTCGCATTTATTAGCGAAGGGGAATTTTCTTCCAGAAATCCACTTGTTAATTTAGCTTTTGACTTCTTCTCTGTGTCTTGTTCTGCTAGGCCAATAATGTGGAAGTTGTTCTTTTTCATAGCATCACCCATTGATCTCAGGTTTTCTTCCACCTCTTTTTATTATCTTGTCTAATTGTTTTTCTTGTTTGCTAAGGTCTGCCCGATTGCCTTAAAGATCACTGATGTGGTTCTTAGCCTCCTCAAGTCTATTCGTGAGATTGGTGATCTTATGTGGTGCTTCTGCTACTTCATTTGTTAACTACTGTATTTCCCTTGCGTGCATGGACTTCATGCTCTCTATAGTGGATTTCATCCCCTCTATTAGCCTTCATCCCTTCTATCATTGCATGCTTACTTTGTGTAGCTTCCTTCATCTCCTGTATTACTCTGAGCAGCCATCTGAAAATTTCTTTTTGTGGTAGATTCATGTTAGATTCTTCTGAGTGTCATTAGTTCTGTTGATGTGGTTTGTCACTCTTGTTTACTCAGTGGGAGTGTTGTGGTATGCTGTTGTTTACCTGATTATTTTGAAGAGGTGGGAGCCATATTTCTGGGAGACCAACGGGCCTTGTATATTTTCACAGTGTGATTAGCAATGGTGTTTTTAAGGGCTACCTTTGACCCAATAGGGACGCTGCACCGGTTGCTGTGTAGGCAGGTGCTGCGGTAACTCACAAATCAATGGCCGTAAGAGTGGGCAGGTGCCATTCGGGACAACAATGGGGAACTCGATTTAACTGATGGATAGCTGTGGTGCAGTGGTAGGGCTATATGAGACCAATTGGCAGGTGGCAGTGCTGTTTGAACCTAAAGTGCTGTGACCCCCCCTGGGTTGGGGAAACTTCCAGAACTGGGTCGCTGATTCCCTGTATTTCCAGAAGTAGGCTAGGTTTGAGGCAAGGATTCTCTCTGGTCTTGGGATGCACTTTCCACTGAACCACTCCTTGGGTGGATCTGCAAAGACTCATCCCACAACTCTGGGTGAGGCACCTCAAGGTGGACTTGTAAGGCCCTGGCTCCTGTCTCTGCTTTCTCATGACTTCAGGTGAGTTTCCTCTGCAGTACTTATAAGAGCCCCGTCCATGATTCAGACTTCCCCTATTAAGACAGGAGTGGCGCTCAGCATGCCTGCAGGAATCACACAGTGGCTATAGGTGGCAAATTTTAAGAACCCTAGGTGCAGTGGTCTCTTTTTCTCTGCTCCCATTGAGTTAGTACTACAGGGCCTGTAAAGTCCTGTCTGGGACTCAGACTCTCACCACTAAGGCAAAACCCTTGTGTGGCGTGCCTGCTAGGACCAGGTGTACTGGCAACAAAAGGCATACTTGCAAAGCCCAATATCCGCTTGTGGCAGTCCAGGGCAAGTTTGTGGCTGCTGTGTGCCTTGGAGAGGTCCTCTTTCCTGAAGCTTCAGGCTAGTTCACACACTGCAAGCTCCTGCCATCATAATGCCAAGGCTGTTCAGCTTGCCTACCCCAGACCAGGTGTGCTGCCGAGGGCGGCAAGATTGAAAAGCTCCCAACTGGCCCTCCCCCCCTCCCTGCTCCAGGTGGCTGCTGAGACTGCCACGGGGCTCAGGTGGAGGCAGGGTGTTGGGAATATCTCAGGGGAAATGGTGTTTGGGAAGTGCTGAGCTGCTCCCTCTGGAGGAAACCCCTGCAATGGTGGGGTCGGCTATACCAACTGGGCAAGCATAGCCGTTTGGGACCGTGGGGATCCCAGCACTGGCGCTGGATGCACCAGCCACAGGCTATCAAGCTTGCTGCAGTTTCAGCCCTGGGACCTTGGGTGACTGCAGGGAGGGAGCAGAGATTGTAGATGGAGTTGCTACTAACCCCTTGCACGGAGGGGAACCTTGAGAGCTGCGAGTGGACTGCTGCTGTGTGGTTGTCAGGTCCGGCCTTGGGAAGCTCCACATAATGGCTGTCCTGTTCATGGGACAGCGACCATGTCAAGTGGGGGATGTAGGGAGAAACTGGCTGGTAGGGAGGCACTGGCTGGGGGCAAGGCACACAAAGGTGTCCTAGCTGGCAGGGAATTCCTCATATGTATACCCAGATCTGTGTGGCTTGAAACAATGCAGATACAGCTCAGAGTTCCTTCCTGGACAGGGAGGCCCCCTAATAGGGACCTTTCCACTCAGCAGAACACTTCCACTTGCCTTTTGGACAGTAGACTCACCAGAGTTCTCCTATGGGTTGCTTACCTCAGTGCCATCTTGACCAAAACAGGTTGTGTTTCTTGTGTGCTGAAGCAAGGTATCTTAGAATAAAGTTTTCTCTATTGTCCTTGTTTATATCTCTGATGTTTTATTTGGTTTTCTTTCAAGATTATTAAATTAAGCAGGAAGCTTGCAGTTTCATCTGTGTAAAAATGGAATTGGGGGTAGTAAAATATGGAATTGGGGGTGAAGTCTGACATCCTCTAAATTCACCATGGGGAGAGAGAATCACCATCAGAAGAGACTCAAGGCCCATTCCTATGTGGTGGATGTCAGCTATATCTTCACTGTCCAACCTTCCTTACCAATTCTGAAACCAGCTCTCTGTCCTAAAGCATTGTATTTCTTAGCTGGGCTGGATAACTCATTGCAAGTATGGCACAGAATTCACAAGTCATATTCATAATTGTAGTCTTTATTAGGGAAGTTGACAAGTTAAAATTCAACATCAGAATGTTCAGGATACAATTCCTTGGTCAAGACAAACTCTTATCTGCAGAAAGGCTTCTCCCTGACTCTTGGTCCCCTGCCTGGCCACTGCTCTGCTCAGGCAATGGTACAAAGCTCTTTTAGCATGACTGATAAACGCCTAAAGGGCATGCCACCCTGCTGTAGTCCCTGAAGGTTCTCAGCTCCAGCTCTGTGCATCAGTAAAGCAGCTTCTCCCATTATGTGCCTGAAAACAAGCACATTGCTTTGCAAATGTGCACCCTGCTGGAAGGCCCCCAGCTTTATTCACTTTTGGTTCTGCTGTTACTGCTACTCTGCCACTCCTCTGGTTTCACAGCTTTTTGTGTCCTGGATCTTGAGGTCCAAATGATGCACTCCAGTCTTGGCTTCTCTTTTGAGATGTTAGTGAAATCCCCTTTTCTTTTGCTGAGTTGGCTCATTCATACCCAGTAGGATAGGAAAACGGATCAATCCCTATATTTTACAATTACAATCAATCTGGTTAACAGTCGCTCATACCGAGTCACATAGTCCTCTCAGTATCTTCCTCCACCTTCTCTTACCCAGACCAATAAAAAAAAAAGTCATTTGGTGTGATTTATAAAGACTTTGGCATGAATATCCACAGTAAGTTATTCAACACACTGCCATCTGAAAGCCCATGCTGTTATGTAAGTGCCCCATGAATGTGGGAGTAAGGTGTGAAGTGGAGGGAAGTGTTCTATAGCTCTATGATGAGTCTTACTGTGTCTGTGTCCCTTGGGGGTGATCTTCATAAATATATCTCAGGGTTTTCGTCTTTCTTTTTCCTCTTAAGGAAGACAGGGAGCTGAGATCAGATATTTCCTTCCCCCACAATCAGTATGGCTGACCCAAGTAGTTTTGTCTCTGGCCAAAACATTTCCCAGGATGTCAGTTCTTGTTAAGGAGAACAATGCCTATCAAAATGGTGACTTTCCCCTTTCCAGGGGTGATGTGGAGATTTCTCTTCCCTCTTTGTAGTGAGAATCTGGTGGGGCTTCTTAAAGTGAAACTTGGGAAAATGTGGACTCCTCCTAAGACTTGACTTCCCTCTCATAGTTTTGATTCCTAAACTAGTTCACACTGATCTTACAAATATCAATCAATTACAGTTTAAATTGTTCCTACCAGAATTGGCTCCAGTGCAGGGCCTTCGCTTCCACTAACTGTGCTTCTCTGTGTCTGCACCTAGTCTCTCAAGTTATTAGGTGATTAGTTTGCACTGGGAATTTAATTCTCTGACAGATTTGAGAAAAATGTTAACCTTCAGTCTTTTTCATTTTTTAATCTTCTTGTGAGATGGGAATGATGACTACCAAATTCTTTATGCTAGGTCAGAAACTGGCTTAGCTCGCTTTTAATTGCTTCTCAAAAGCTGTGCTTTTGGGGATAATAATTTTAAAAACTTAATAAAAAGTGGGAGAAGAGCAATGGAGGACTATGTAAGATGTGAAAAGAATGATCTATATCTTTTTGGGGGGACATCACTAATGATCTCTATCTTATCAAGGGTTCATGAGGGAAGGAGGGTGGGGGACGGGGAAAGAAACAGGAAACAGATATCAGGGGTTCAAGTGGGAAGAGAATGCTTTGAAAATGATGTTGGCAGCATACATGCAAATGACGTTGGTGCATACATGGCACACTAGATGACTGTATGGATTGTGATAAGAGACGTAAGAGACCCCAATAACAGTATTTAATTAAAAATAAACAATATATCTCTGATTTAGGGAAATATCAACACTTTCAAAGATATGTTAAGTCATAGATGAAATAATCTTTTAAAATATCTTAAAAACTATTGTTGTCTCTCAATTTAATGTTTTTTTTTCCCACATAAAACATTTCTCCTTTCCAAAAAGTTATCCTACAAAATAGCCTCAAAAGCTTCATTTAACAAAAGTTTCTTCTCCTAAAGAAGCAAGGATGCCTGGAAATAACATTGTAACAGGCCCAGAAAAGCCAGCCACTTTTAAGGGTCCGTGGTTGAATGAGAATCCTTATGTGCAGCATTCAGGAACAAGTGGGAAAAGAAGTGAGATCCTAAGGAATTTATGTAAACATCTATGTCTGTTATGAACTTATGATTTTTAAAAAATTTAAATAAATCTAACTCTTTAGCATATCATCTTCAGGGGTATCAAAGAAAACATATCTTCTAGCTCTTGAAATAGCTCATGCAAATTTCTTTAATATCTTTCAAACTTGCATGCTGATTGCACTTCTGTCACATTTTGTAGGTGTACAGATAATGTTTCCCTTCAAAATGCAGTACATTAAAAATGAAAATAATTACTATGAAAAGCCCTTTCTCTGTGTCAGTAGGATTACAATGTTTCTATCTCCATAGTTTCTATTTCAATTTATCTTTTGAAATCAAATTAAATCTTTTTCTCTCTTTGAAATGCCAGGCCCCATTTGTGGTAATAGTTTCTGACAGTTCTAAGCTTTTTCCAAAAATCCTCAGTGAAAATGGATTAGATGATTTCTTTGTTCATCATTTTGTTATTTAAAAATGGAAAGTAAAGACAAGATGACTTTTAATAAGAAAGTCTAATAGAGCATTGGGATTCCTTTAGTAATGGGAATACAGTATATATTTTGGCAATTAAATTTTTAAAATCTAACCTAAATATGTTAAGGACTATTTAAATGTGGATGATCAAAATAGATGACAGGAATGTTTGTGTTCTTCTTAATTATTATAAAATACCTAATTTTTAACTAATACATTTTTATAGTCCTACATTATGATTTAAACTCAAGAAAGGCAGTTCAAGACTATATCCTCTCACCATATTTACTCAATTTGTGTGCTGATCAAATAACCAGAGAAGCTGACTTATATAAAGAAGGATGAGAAGTCAAGATTGGAGGAAGGCTTATTAACAACTTGCGATACGCAGATGCCACAACCTCGCTTGCCGACAAGAAGGAAGACTGGGAACATTTGCTGATGAAGACTGAGGATTGCAGCCTTCGCCATGAATTGACAACTTAGTGCAACAAAAACCAAAATCCTCAGGATTGGACCACTAGGTAATAATAAGGTGAGAAAAGACTGATGTTGTTAAGAATTTCATTTTTCTTGGATTCACAATCAATATTCATGGAAGCAGAAGTGAAGTGATCAAATGGCACACTGCACGAGGTAAATCTGCTGCATAAGACCTCTGTTAAGCTTTGAAAAGCCAGGATGTTACTTTGAGGACAAAATGAAAATGTTGGTATATATCTAATTAATAGTCTATGTGTGCATGTTTGGGTATGCATGTCTGTAATGAATTTTGGTAAACCAATGGTAAAGAACTTAGCAGTCAACTAAGAGATCAGTAGTTCAAATCCACCAGTGGCACAATGGGAGCAAGGACTTGGATATCTGCTCCTGTCAAGATTGTAGACTAGGAAACTTTGTAGACAGTTCTATTTTATTTTATAGTTTATGAGTCAGAATCAACATAGTGGCAAAAAGCAGCAATGACCAGACAACAGTGTACCTAATAGATGTACTTGTATACATATGCAAATGTAAGGCCAAAGGCATGGCTACCAAGTCCCAGAAACTTGTTTTTTTTTAAATGTGAAGATGTGAAGCCATGATTTCATAACATATTCTCATGTTAGGAGATGGGTGGACATCGTGGCTACAGCAATGGGCTCAAGCACAGGAACAATTGGGAGGATGACACAGGACCGGGCAGTGCTTCATTCTGTTCTGCAAAGATGGATCAGAATTGGTCCAGTGGAACCTAACAACAACAACAATAACAACAAGCTGGTACACTTCTGAAGGCAGTATTTCTATTTCTCTAACTCTTCCCTAAAGAATTCGGCATGCTTTGATTAACACCACACCAGAATGGCAATTTTGCCATCCGTGAAGCACTCCACTTGTCTTCCTTTTAAATGTTTGCTAAGTTTGGGGAACAGAAGTTGGCAAGTGAAGAGATCAGAGCTGTAGAGTAGGTCGGGTATGGTTTCCCAACAAATTCACACTGGACAGTCTTCCACCCTCAAAGAATGAGGAGGCACAGTGGGGTAAAGGGGCAACAATAACAACCAACTCCCTGGCACAACTGTCCCAATGTTTTCCTTGCCAAGGCACTTGTCAATTAAAAAAAATTCTCCGCGAAAACCCCTGTGATTGTCCTGTGTTCTTTATGAAAACCTCCCAAGATCCCCTATTAAGAATCACGCACACATTAGTTGCTATAGTTTTCTGTGCGGACCTCTGTTCTTGAGTTTAACTGTCCAACAGATCCTCTCAGAAGTCATGATTTTGATTGTCCCTCCCTTCTTAAAGACATTTTTAGATTTTACACCAGTTTGCACCTGTGTGAAAATGTAGAGGTTGCATCCAACCTATCATTCAAGTCAGCCTGCGGATGCCACCACAGGGGTGGAGCCTTTTTATGCCACCTTTAGAAGTGCTCCTCCCTCGGCACTTTGCCCTCCACCCCAGCTGGAACTCTATGTCCTCCTTCAGGGGCAGCCCTCTGGGGCCACATTTCCACTGACCTTGGAGGCAAGAGAGTCCACACTCATAGGCCTGTGAGCTCCCAGTGGGCCACTTCACCTTGACGTGCCATTGGCCTGCAGCTGCCAGAGTCTGCAGAGAACCCTGGCTAGCGGAGGAACCATGAACTTCAGTTGACCTCGACTGGAATGCCTGCTTGATATTAACCTACTTCTTGATATAAAGTTCTTTCTTCAATTCATATGAGTATCACTGCTTTTGTTTCTCTGGACAAACCAGCCCGATACAGCATCCTCAGTTTTAAAAGATGAAGACTAATATATATATATTTTCATATGCAATTAGAAGTTAATGAGAAATATTTAATAATGTCTTTCTTTTTCATTTTAATAAATTATTTTATTGGGGTCTCTTAGAGCTCCCATGGCAAGCCATACATCAATTCATTAAGCACCTTTGTACATAGGTTGCATGGCAAGCCATACATCAATTGCATTAAGCACCTTTGTACATAGGTTGCTGTCACCATTTTCTTTCTGTTTGAGCCCTTGGTATCAGCTCCTCTTTTTGCCCCATCTCCTCAATGCTCCCACCCTCATGGACACCTGATAAATTGTTATTATTTTCATATCTTACACTGACCACTGTCTCCCATTGCCCACATTACTGTTGTTCATCCCCCTGAGGAGGAGGAGGAATTTTGTTTCAGTCATTGTAATAGGTTCCCCGTACCTCTTGTTTCTTCCCCCACCTTCCTCCTACCCTCATGGTATAGCTACTCCCATTCCTGCTACTGCGGGATTTATCTGTCCTGGATTCCACGTGTTGAGGAGAGCTCTTTTCTGTACCAGTGTGCATGTTCAAGTCTAGCCAGATTTGTAAGCTGGAACTGGGGTCATGACAGTGGGGGATTGGTCTGTGGAGGAAGCATTAAAAAACTAGAGGAGGGCTGAGCCCCGGTGGCATAGTGGTTGTGTGCGGGACTGCGGCTCACTGGCTTGGCGGTTCAAATCTAGCAGCAGCTCTCCAGGAGCAAGGCTGGGCCTTTTACTCCCACCAGAGGGCAGTGATGCGCCCCCCCCCCCAAACAGACAAGCAAAAAATTATATTAAAAAAACTAGAGGAATGTTTAGTGCTCCCGTGGTCCTGTGCTGCACTCTGTCTTATTCTTTCTGGTGACCCTTCTGTGAGGGAATGTCCAATTACTACAGATGGGTGTTGAGTTTCCACTCCAACCCCCATCATTTGCATCGATGTATTTATTTGTTTGGGTCTTATGATGCCTGATACCCTATCCTGTGGACACCTCATCATCACACAGACTGGTGTGCCTTTTCCATGTGGGCTTTGTTGCTTTCCTGCCAAAGACCAAGATATTAATGGAAGAATTTGTCGGCAGTCATCCACTGGTTACAGAGACATGTCTGAACATATTTTGTTTACAATAAGCCTATGCCAGTATGAACTGGAACACAGTACGTTTAAATGAATTTCTTAACATAACTAAATTTAACACTAATTTAGTTGTTAGTACAGAGTTCCTGTGTCACAATTGGTTAAATGCTCAACTGCTAGGTATATGTTTGTAGTTTCAACTTACCCAGAGATTCTCCAGAAGACGTAGAAATATGCTTCTGAAAACCGTTGTAAACCTTATGGAAGGTTCTCATCTGAAAATATGGTCACAGTAAATTGGAAGCAATTTGACAGCAACTAACAATAGCTTATACTAATGGGGAAAATGAGAGATTGTGGGTAATTTTATTATTAAAAATCACATTTGACTTTATAATACAGTCAGAATTATTTAGATAATTTACCAATATCTAATTTAATTTTGTTCAATACTGATGTACAGATCTTGACCATTTTAAAGCTTGGGGAACATAGCATTAAGACAGTCAAAATAGTCTGCCTGTTTTTCTTTGTCCTGTGGACGGCACTCTTTTTCTCGCAACCTAATTAGCTGAGGGCCCAACACCTGGCAAGTACCTCAGTGATGTGAGCCAAAGGCTTCGTAAAGCCAGAGCTTAAGTTTCATCATTGAGCTTTTTGGACTCCAGATTATTCTTTTGTCTTTTATAGCTTTGAGCTTAGAAAAGTGGGACAGCTGATTTTTGTTTCTTCTGAAAATGTTTTGGATTCTGTAAGTGGATATTGAGATAATTTTGATTCAAATGTTTAAATCAATGCTGAGCTGTTAGCATGGTTTAAGCTTGCTTGAAGTCATAGAAACAAAGAAGGGTATAATTTTATGAACTGCCAGAACAATTGCAAATTAAAGTCCACAACTGTCAACGTCAAAAGGGATTAAAACATAACATCAAAATTTCATGCCCCTGTGAGCTCAAATTTCAAAGTAATTATCGTTAAAGTTTCATGCCTTCTGATTTAATGTTTGCTCAGTCTTAGCTGGGGTTTTTTGATACTAGGGTGGACTTGAAGTTCTGTTAACAGTTGTAGACCTAGCTACCTTTTGCTTGATTGGGTATCGTTTTTCCCTAAAAACCTCTTAGAAAAATCTTTCTTTCCAGTGTCTCACTTTTAAATTGATCAAAGAATCTATAGCACTATTAGTTTATCATATGTTTCCTGGCATGCAAAGAGCATGATTTTACCTGCATCATGAGTTGGTTGAAAGGAGGGCCACATTTTGTGGGAGCAGCTTCACACTACTTCCTTTGGGATCTTATTTTGTTGTCCCTGATAGGTGGGAATTACACAGACCTGCAAGGCTTCCAGCGGCCAGCCTCTGGTTATTGGGTAGTCCTAGAGAACTATTGTGATTAGCTTATGCCACAAATCCAGATTACTTGGTAAGTGAGTCTGTCCACTGGAATGTAGACTCATGCTATGGACCCAGACTCTGGCATATCTCTGAGACCATAGAAGGTTCAAAGGCCTGAGACTTACCCCCCCCCCCTTTTTTCTTTTGGTGGTCGTGGGAGCTACCCAGCCTTGCTGCTGCTGCTGCTGCTGGATTTGAACCACCAAGACAGTGGGCTGCAGTCCCGCACTCAACCACTAAGCCACCGGGGCTCAGCCTGAGACTTCCCTTTTCCTGCTGAATCTTGTTCTGTGCTACCAGGCCGTTTGTCTACTAAACTGATTCTTTAACCTTACAATGTGACATTGAGGGATATGTCTTAAACCCTCGCTCATGGTAAATGGGAAGCCAGAAGTAATTTACCTCATAGTAAGAATGCCTACATCAGTGGTTGCCAATCTATGTGACCCAGTGGGAAAATTTTAGTGACCCTGTAAACAATTCTTAATTATGATGATCCTTAGGCGTTCTTGCCAATCAATTAAAGTGGGTGTTTTCAATTTATGGCAATGTCTGGCGGTAGAGGGTAGATGGATGTGCCATGGTGCTTTCGATTTGGTGAACCGGCCTTCTACAGCCGGCTGTCGGTGGCTGTCTCCTTTGAGCAAATGAAAAGCAAGGTGTGTAGTTTGACTTGAACAAGACAGATCTCATTGAACTTGTCTGTGGATGAAAGTACTGACATAAATAACATTGCAAGATTTGAAGTAGTTGCTTGTTATGGAGCTATTGATTCTCCAGTTATTCATGAAGAGTTGTGTGTATGTTCACCAAAGTTAGGTACTACAAAAGGTATTGACATTTTAAAGAAAGTTCAGGAATTCATTAAATTTGAAAATGGAGGCTGAGCCCCGGTGGCGTAGTGGTTGTGTGCGGGACTGCGGCCCACTGGGGTGGAGGTTCAATTCCTGCTCATAGGAGCAAAAGCTGGGCCTCCTACTCCCACCACCAGGGCAGTGATGCCTAAAAAAAAAAAAAAAAAAAAAAAAAAAGGAAATGTTTTGGATTTGGAGAAAAAATATTTCCTGTCACAACTTATGGGGTTTCAGCAATGTTAGGAAAACATGCTGGCTTTCTAAGTCTATTGTAGAAGGAACTTGGAAGACCACTACTGTGTAATTCATGAAGAAAATTTATGTGCAAAAGCCTCCTTGAAACAGCTAAATGAAGTGAAGAGCATAGTGATTAAAATTACTAACAAAATTATAGCTTATTATGCCTTGAATCACAGAAAATTTAAGACATTTTTAGAAGAAATTGAATGTGAATACAATGATTTATTAATGCATACTGAAGTTGGCTGGTTAAGCAGAGGAAAGGTTCTAAATCGCTTTGTGGAATGCATTGATGCAACTGAACTATTTATGAGTGAAATAGGTGAAAGTTTCCCTCAGCTCAAAGATAAAAAAAAATGGCTTCTTAAATTAAAATTCTTAGTAGATATTACTATCATTTTTGTGATCTAAATTAGCACTTACAGGGTAAGGACCTGTCAATTCTCAAACTTTATGAAGAATGGAAAAGTTTTTGTTGTAAGATAGTTCTATTCCAGAGTGACTTAGTGAAACAAATATTTAAATATTTTCCTTTAGTAAAAACTCATAAAGAAATTGCAAATGCAGAAGTAGATATGCTTAAAACTTACATAGATACCATTTACACAGAATTTGAAACCCGATTTCAGAACTTTAAAGCCTGTGATCCTGTGTTCACTTTTATAATAAAGCCTGATTAAATGGAGAACAATGTGTTGGATCTGCAATATTTCAATTTCCTTGAAACTGAAAATCTGGGTATGGAATTAATTGACTTCAAAAACTTAACAATATGGACAGACAAATTCAAGGCTTTAAGAAGACAGTTTTGGCTGAGCCCCGGTGGCGTAGTGGTTGTGCGCGGGACTGCGGCCCACTGGGCTGGAGGTTCAATTCCAGCTCACAGGAGCAAAGTCTGGGCCTCCTACTCCCACCACCAGAGGGCAGTGATGCCTAAAAAAAAAGAAGAAGACAATTTGAAGCCACTGAAAATCACTTAAGAATGACAGCTACATGTGGGCATCACTTCCTTCCAAGTTTTCTTTGATAAAGAAAGTTAGTTCTGCTCTACTATCAGCTTTTGGGCCCAGTTACTCATGTGAACAGGTATTTTCTCAAGTGAAAATAATTCTCACTTCATCACAAAACAGGTTAACTGACAAAAATTCAGAATCATGTGTTCTTTTAGAAACAACAAATTATCACCCAAATATCTCAAACCTTACAGGGATAATGAGACAGCATCAAGGAAGCCATTAAAATGATTAAATGTTCTTAATTAAATAGGGGTTCACTTTATTTACGTGGTGTTTACTTTTCTGCTAACATTTTATGATTTCTTTCAGTTGTAAATATAGATTCAATGATAATTTGTAATTCTATATTCAAGGTATATTGTATTATCCCATCTGTATAATGTTTTTATTTTCTGTATTCTAAGATAATGTGTAATCTAAAATAGAAGTAATGTGACCCACCAGCAAACACTTGGTGAAAAACAACGGAAAAATGACCCTTTTTTTTCTATTTCATAGTTTATTTGTGATTTGAGTTCATTTCATTGCCTGAGGGACATTGGAATTTATCCATAGTTTGATTATGCTAGGTGTTTTTTTTCCTTTGCAATTAAAAAAATCATTTGATTGGGGGCTTGTACATCATTTTTCACAATACATAAATAAACAAACTGTGCCAAGCACCTTCACATGTCCACTGCTATTATAATTCTCCAATTATCTGCCTTTTCCCTTGAACCCCTAGTATCGGCTTTTCTATCCCTTCCTCTCTTCCCCTGCTCTCTCCACTCCACAAGCCCTCAATACTTTATACATTATTATTGTTCTGTCATATCTTACACTGCCCGACCTCTCCCCCACCCCACTCCTTTGATGCCCGTCCTTCAAATAGGAGCGTATATGTATATCCTTGCAGTTGACTCTGAAAATGACCTATTTTTTAAAAAAAACATTGCCAACCAACCACTGGCCTATATCCTGTGGTGCCCCACAAAATTTAAAACACAAAATACTAAAAACCAAAATTTAATTCCTAATAAAATTCAAACTCATTTTACTATTGAAATTGAGTGGCACGAAAAAGTAGACAAAGATGTAGTTTAACCTGCATGAGAACCCATAATCTATGATATTGATTCAAATAGTGGAAGAACACACAAAACTCCATTTAAATTATTAATGGTTACATATGCAAGGATTTACACATTTGTTTGGGAAGCTTCCTTTGTTTTCCTCTGTTTCTCATTGGGATCTATCTTATGGAGAAATTTGGAAATCTAGAGTCACTGTAGCATGATCATTGACCCTAGAAGAATTTCCCCAACCTTATTTAAAATTCTTAATTAAAATTAGCTTTCTGTAAACCACTGGAATCTGATATCCATGTTTCAAATGGAATGTGGTGATATCCATGTTCTCTTGGGGACAGTCATTTTTAGTCCAGGGCCACATGCTTGTACTCGTTTCTTATTGTTGAAACGTCTTGGCTTGGACAGCCTGATTGTTAATTAAGCAGGAAAAAAGTCTCAATTTAAGTTGCATACAATAAATGGAGACACATGATTAATATCTCTCAATGTTTTCTTATTTATTAATTCACACTTGAAAAATAAGTAATCTGTTATTTTGGGTTGTGAATTTTCCTAGTATGGGGCTTAAAGAAAAAAAAAAGAAAATTCTCTCAGTATAAAGCTTCTTATACATTTATAGGTGCCATTTTCACAATCTTAATTTTATTTCATTTAATTGTTGCCTTCGCTCCCCTTTGGACTTTTTTGTTTTTGTTTTTTTGCTAAGATACTGCTGTGAAGTTATTGAAGTGATAATACATGACTTCTTGCACTTGTGTGTCTCTCTCAGCTGCGGACACTTAATTTTAAACTAAAATTGTTGTCTCTATACCCCCAGTCCAAGGAAATAGAGCCCTTAATAAAGAGAAGTTCAAGTAAGTTCAGTGTAGAAGCACAGCACTTTATCTGCTTGGTTTATTTTGCTCTCCCTTTGTGCCTTAATCCCCACACCTGGAACTTGGCCATTTTTCTTTATGCACAATGCCCCAATCTTAAACCCTATTTCAGGAAATGAGTCCCTAGTTCTCATTTCCCTTCCCAAGGCACTGGTTTCTCTGAGATTAACTTCCCATGCTTAATTCTGGTTCCCGGCAGCTGATTCTCTATATTTGGGTTGACTTTATATCTATTTGTATTATGAAAACAGGGAGTCAGCCTTCTAAAAGTTTATCCCTTTCTGGTTTGCATATTGGACACTGGTTATTTGGGAGAGGCACTCCTCTTATTCAATGCCCCACATTGTGCAGTGGTTTTACTGGGGGATGTTTAAGGTGATGGTACATTGCAGAGAGGAAGGACTTCCATACAAGACTATCTTGGATATGCCCTTCTTGCTTTATTTTTTTGCTACAGATCAAAAAGTTGTACATGCATATATCCTTGTGCAATATGGTGAAAAGCTGATGTAGTAGTGTTCTGTTTTGAGGTTATTTGAATATGATCAAATCTTCCCTAAATAATTGCACATTTTCCATATACTTACGTATTAATACTATCCTGTGGGTTTTCCAGATACTTTTTTCCCACTTAGAGACCTAACCAGAGTAGCCAAGAGAGTATTTCTGTTTTGCTTTGCTTTGGTCTTGGTTCCTGTCCTTCTCTGCTAGTAAATTATTCAAAAGTTTATGACCTTTATTATTTGTATCTAAGGCATTCTATGTCCTTCAAAACTTTCTCTAACTTTCAGACTTCATGCTTTCATTATGGATGTGTGGCAGGAGAGAAAAAAAAAACCTTTATTAAATCAAGACCAAGGCAATCATTTGAATAGGAGATCTGCTGATATGCACAAGGCACAAGAGGCTAGCAGAATACATAGAATCACAGAGAAGATAATACAGTTAAAGGGGAAAAATCTGTGAAAAATCTGAGTGTTTATCCATTGATACATTTTTGTTAAAGGCAGGTGTGGTAGTTATATAATCTGGTGTCAATTTGGGACTTGAGAGAATTAAGAGTGAAGGGGTGGAGTTTAGTCTGTCCATCAGATCATAGCCAATGACGCCTCTGTGTGGAATGGCTTTCTCCTGAAAATTCTGGGAAATTTTATGTTTTCCTCCTTGGAGGGGGACTCTCTGCTCACTTCCTTGAAGATTCTCTACTGACAAGACATAAGGATGACTCCCTGTGAGACATCTCTGAAGAGAAGCCCCGGGAGCCTACCCTGATGCAGCCCTAAGCTGGAGATGCCACAGAGAGGTCCCTGCCAGGTCTGAGATGCTTATAACACCACTGGACTTAAAGACTGTCTACCCACTGGCCTGTGATCATCCTGCCATTGACATCAGAGCATGTGTTTCATGAGTCTGAAGTGGACTATATATATTGGACATATGGGTAATAGCAGAATTATGGGCTTGGACTGGACTGGTTTGAGATGGACAATTATATTTTATATAAAACTCTCTTTTATACATATATGAGTCTTTATGAATTTGTTTCTCTAGTCTAACCCAGCAGGATAGCAATACAGAAGGGACCATGATTGGGCTCATGTAGAATTAAACATTTTAATAGTTATAGCTTTAGTTCTGGGTTTTTAAGTATATGGCTGTGATGGTTGGTGCTGACTTATGGTGATGTAACTCTGAATGATCATCCCCAGGTGATTATGAGATTATACCAGGACCCAATTTTAAGTTTGAATTAGATAATATGTATCCTTGCACATTCCCTTTTGTGTTTGATTGGGGGTATGCTTATATACCAAGCATTGGAGAAACCGACTGTGTTAGTTTTCCTAGCACCTAGCAAGGTGAAAAGGAACGAGACCTTATCCTGGCTTTTCCCTGCTAGGGTGAAGACACCTACTGTTGTGAGTCTTGTTCTCCATAACATGGGAAATGGCTGTTTATTTTTAGTTCTTTGACATTTTTAAATCCGAGGATTGGAGTCTATGTTTTCAGCCCCCAAACATGACTGTGATGAGGAGAGGGATTTCAAATATGCTCTGATGTGAAGGGTCATCTACATGGGTATCTGAGTTGAAAAACAGATTTCCCATGAGAGAGAGGAAGCCAACTACTCTGACATTTGTGCTGTGATATCCTCACACAAACTGTATTCCAAGTAACTGGGGAGTTTATTTTTCTGCTCACTCTATTCATTCAATAAATATTTATGGGGTGTTAACCATGTGCCAGTCAGTGTTGTAGGCACTAGTGATCCAGCAATGATGAAACGAATTCCTGCTATGTGGTACATAATTTCTGGTGCATTGCTGCTCACATTTTGATGAATATTAGAATCAGCTGGGAGATAGAAAAACTGGCTAGCCATGTCTTGCCATTTATCAATTCAATGAGAATCTCTGGGAGCAGACTCAGACATCACTATTGCTATGGTTGTCCTTACTATTATTTGAAATTTCCCAGATGATTTCAACAGACGCCTAAATTTGAGAATCATCCGTTGAAAGCAGTGGTCATTTTTAGCTGTGTCAGAATGACAAAGGTTTGCTAAAACATTGGAGAACTTCTCATTTCGTAGTCAGAGGTGAGGCTCAGCAATTTGCAATTTTAACAAGTACTCAGGTGAGGCTGCTGATGCTGGTCTGATGAACTTGGAGGAAAACTAATAGAGCACATCACTGCTCGAAGTGTGCCAGCAAACCACCAGCCTCAGCATTGCCTGGAAGCTTGATAGAAATGCAGACTCCCAGGCTCCAGCCTGGACCCAATGCCTCAGAGCCTGCATTTGGAGGTGGTTCCAGAGCCTAATCAAGTTTGAGCAGATTTGCTTTAGTGGACTGTTTCATGTGCATGTTGTGTAAACTAGAAAAGATCTTTTGTGATCTTGAAAATGTGCCTTTTAAGCATACTTATTGCACACACGTTTTACAAAGAAAGCACCCGGGTGGCAACTTACAATAAGAAAATCTGTGATAGCCCTTGTTTTCTACCACAATGACCTCCATGCAGAATTGTATGAACCCTTCCAGCTGCCTCTTTCCATATCCCAATCCTGCCCACCATACTGTATATACCGCATTTGGTTTGAGGGAGCAAGCGAGTACTTGCAGAGTATTTGTAAGTCTTCTAATATTAAAATACTCCAATTTATGTCTGTTTCCAAAATCTCTTGTTTTTGAGTTTTGATCATGGACAATTTCTGTGATATACATACATCTAGCTCCTATTTCTACAACTATCACAAGTTTTCCCAATCTTGTGTCATTTATGTCCCTTTTGTCTTTGGGATGAGATATTTTAAAAAATATATTTTTACAAAATTGGGGAGGGGAGATGTGATATATTAAAGCAGAATCAAGATATATCACTTAGCCTGGAAATAGTTCAATATGCTTCTGTAGCAGATGACTTTTCTTCTGTGCACACACACACACACACAATTGAGTGCAGAGTGATGCTGAACAACTGCCCTGGGGCACTTAGCACAGCTGCTTCTGGGTTCTCTATTAGAGCTGCCCTAGTACGGCTTATCCTTTAAGTCATAGGAGATGTGGGTAACAGCACAGATAGAAGAAAAATATGTACCAGTAAACAATTGATTCATTTAAGAGCAAAAC
The DNA here is from genome assembly GCA_004026705.1 of Nesogale talazaci. Classification (NCBI taxonomy): domain Eukaryota; kingdom Metazoa; phylum Chordata; class Mammalia; order Afrosoricida; family Tenrecidae; genus Nesogale; species Nesogale talazaci. The sequence goes on from PVJH01010037.1 coordinate 70,782, forward strand.
TGGATGTCTTCGGCTTTTTATTTTTCATATTTTTCATGATTCTCCTGAGGTAGTCATTTCAAACTATTTTTAACTGGCCTAAATTTAGCTTCAATAAGAAGTGCCAGCTTAGTGTTAATAAGTTAAGAATTTAAGATCATTTTTACCCAACTCAGCTCACCCAAATCTTTTTTATATTGATCTAATTATCTGTTCTTTCTTCGTTAAGAATTCTTTAGTGATGTATTTTAAGCACATTAACTATTCAAAACTGTTTGAGTCTTTCAGGCATCCTGCCAACTACTACATTTGCTGTGAAAGTGTGCTTCATTTAACGTTTAAAATTTATTTTACTGAACCTCTATAGCTCAAAGAAAGAACCACAGGAAACCCATTCAGAGTCATACCCCTCTGAAGAGGCCACACACTTTCAAGAAATAGGTAGTCTATCTTTCTCCCACAGAGGGACTGGTGGGTTTGAACTGTTGACCTTATATTTAGCTTGCCAATGTGTAACCTAATATGCCCCTAGGTCTAGGGATTCTTTTGCAATACAGAGTTTTGTTTACTTTTTTTTTTTTTTTGTGGGCATAACTGCCTCTGGTGGTCATGGGCGCTACCCAGCCGCTGCTGGATTTGAACCGCCAAGCCTGCAGGCTGCAGTTCCACACTCAACCACTTATGCCACCGGGGCTCAGCCCTTGTTTACTTTTTAATATTAGAAAAATTACATGCATTAAACACAGGACTTTGCAAAATCTCTCTCTCTCACACACGCACACCAAACTCGTCATGATGCCAACCAGAGCAATGCTATAGGACAGAGTAGAACTACCCTGTGAGTCTCAGAGACTGAAACGCTTGGTAGAGTAGAAAGCCCCATCTTTCTCTTGCAGAGCAGCTGGGTACTGCTGACGTTGAACTTAGCAGCTCAGTGCATAACCTAATCACTATACCACCAAGGACCTTCCAAAACATATTGCATATTATCCCCATAAATAATATATTTTATTGAATATATCAGTGAGGACATTATCCTTAATACCTTTTGAGGACCTAACAAGAGAATTCCATCCTTTTCTTAAATCTATTCAGACTTATACAAACATTATAGAACAGAATATGATTACGCTATCAGGTTTCCAAAGTTGATGTTTCATCTTTTGCCCATGGAGGAAAGAGACTGGTGCGTTCAAATTGCCAACATGTTTCAGTTAGTGGCTGAACACTTAACTCACTGTGCCACCAGAGCTCCTTGTTCTTTTGAGAACAACCAGGTACACATTCCATGTCGCTTCCACTCCTTTCTTTGACCTTTAACAAGCTTCTTTCCTCTGGTACAATTAATCATATGATATTTCTACCTCATTTGATTCCTCAGTCAATTGTTCTCTCTTCTCAAAAGGTTTTGTTAATGCAATTGATTTGAGACGAATATAGCAATAACTATCATTTATTATTGCCATGTGACATTGTGCTAAGCAGTTTATGTTCCTAATCTCATTTAATTTCCCAAAAGATCATATCTAAGTGTTATTAATTTCTGTGTTGTTTCCATTGCACAGGTGAGAGAGTAGGTTTAGAGAAGTCAAGTAATTGCTCCACACCATAGCGTAAGGGGAAGAACTCATAGCAAACCCAGGAACTTAATTCAGATCTCTTACAGTAGACTCTTCTGATTTTTTTAAACCAATAAGGTGAAAACTGATGCAAAGCCTTTCAAGATTTCCCATGTCTGTTCCTTCAACATTTTGTGTGATATTTTAAATGCAAGAAGAAGAAGAAGGACATTTCTGCCTCTCACCTTAGTGGAGGTAGCCAAAATCCAAGGCACGGCCAACTCTACTGCCCTTTTGTTGATTCCAACTCCCAAGGCCCCTTCACAGGTTCCCGAGGCTGTCTGTCTTTATGGGCAGCGGAATCTCTGCCCTTCACAGGTTTCCGAGGCTGTCTGTCTTTATGGGTGGGGAAAATCTCTGGCAAATTCCTTGCAGGTTTCAAACCACTGACATGTGGTTTGTAGTCTGATCTTTTTAGTGGAGGTATTTCACCCTAAACTCTACATGGAGGGATTGGATGGGTGGAAGGAACCTGGTTCTTGTCATTTTCTAACTTTAATTTTTAAAAGGCAACAAGGATGGAGAAGAAATTAAACCAGTACACCATTAAACCTAAACTTTGGTTCATAATGCTAAAGCCTGAAGACTTTGAATGAATATTCTAGTTTTGGAGAAAGAGAGAGAGGGGCAATGGATTTGGCAAGGTAGTAAAAGTGATTCTCAGATTTGTTTACTGGTTTAGCAGTTAGTGGGGCAAAGGTACTCACAAATACTACAAATTATAAGTCCTACATTAACTGTAATTATAATCCATCCATGGATACATTGATAGATATTGAAGTTAAAAGGGGTAGGATGATGAATGGGGCTACACACATAAATATGAATAGTTTTGGCAGAGGACATTTCTACGTATGTGTGTACAAGTGCTTCAAATAAAGTCTTGCATATAGTAGAACAGAATACAACATTATAAAAACCTCCTCAACCGTAACCAAATACCCCAAGAGAATGAGTTGCTGGCTGAATATTACTCAGGGGGAAAGTAAGGTCAACTGGCATAACAGTCCACAAAGACTCTGTTCTACTCCCGACGCTGTTGAGTAAGACCGATTGAGAATCTTGTGAGCAATCCTCTAAGGTGCCACTCTTGATTCTTCCTCAATGGGAGCAGACAAAAGTGAAGAAAACCAAAGACCAACAAAACAGTTTGTCTAAAGGACTGATGGCACCAGGTGAGTTCCACACCCCCATAACCTGAAGCCAGAGCAATTGGATGATGCCTGGAGACAATGGGAGAAAAACATGGAATTAAACTCAAAATTGTAAGATTGAGTTTATTAGTCTGAAAGAGACTCGTAGAAGCCCAAAGACAAGGTCCCCAATGACCTCCTTAAGCCAGTAACTGAACTCACTGCAGAAGTTAAACTGTAAATCACACAACAGACAGCTATATAAGGTAAACAGTAACACCTTCGGGTGCTAGTGGTGGTGGTGGAGGTTGTGGTGATGGTAGTGGTGGTGGTACCAGTTCCTTAGATGAACCATCCCATTGAGATCAAATGTCAGCATCTACCCAGAAATAAATTTCAGGAGGCAAAAGAGATAGAAAGGAAGAGTGAGTGGAAACAGTAAATGCAGGCCAGAATTAGGAAGGTGCTATGACATGGTGAGGACTGTGATGAATGCTGTGAATTAAAATGTATATTACATGCATTTGCTCTGTAAACTTTCACTCAAACCATAATAAAAGTTAAAAATGAAAAAAGTAGAATAAAACACTTTGCTAAGAGAAAAAATAATAAGGGATCTTTTATGTGATGAGGTCTTTTAAGCCTTCGTGAGACTAATATTTGAATTAAGACTTAGAAGTTGAAGAAGAGATTCCCCACAGAATGCAGGGAGAATGATGATGGCATCCTGAGGAACTGGATATAGGTGGAGGTAACTAACTGATCTTCCAACAATTGTAGTGGACGTGTATCTAACTTGTACTGTACTTAAATGTGATTTATCTCTTTAGTGCATGTTTGAGTAATCAAATAAAATGGCTGACTCCTCTTAATCATTGTAAATTGAGGCTATTTATATCAGATTTCTGTGCCTTCTTAACTGGGTGAGACAAATAGGGTTGGAAACCACTGGTTATCCTAGGTGGAGATACAAAAATAATCAGTTCTGAAGTGAACAATGGCAAGAAAGCACTAAGACAAATCTCCTTTGGCACATAGTGTAGGAGGATATAGGAAACCATTATCTTTTCTCTAATATGGCTAGAAATGGTCTACTCGTAACCATTAACAAGCCATTGAGTGTCTTGAGTAAACAACTGTGAAGTAGGAATCATAATAATAACACTTAATCATAAAAGGGTTTTGTGACTTATAGGTCAGGATCAAAACTTATAATAGAATCCTTGGCAAAAATACAAACTCTTTCTTGTTAATGTCTTCTAGGGATATTGCAATTTTTCTTTTTCCCTCAGTTTTCTAAACCTCCTCAGATGTGTGTCTTAGTCATATGTTTCCATACTTTGAATCAATATACTGGTTGTCTTCTCTTGGATTTTGATAATCCTCTGACATAGAAAATGGTCAATGTTTTTTAAGTATACAGAGCTATTTCTTCAACTCATTAGCCCATTTTAAGGTATCAATAAGCTTTTTTGTTGTTGTTGCTAGAATTGATGTTACTAACTGTAACCAATATTTTTATTATTAGTCAGTTAAATAGCTAGGAGAGTGACAATTTTGGATTCCAGTCATATTTAAAATATCTAGTTATTTGACTAAATAGAATCTCTTGAATTTTTTTTTTTGTGTGTGACACTCTGGTATACTTAGAAGCAGCTGCTAAGTACAAGATGTAAACAAAACACGGTAATAGTAAGCATCTAGAGAATGTGACCTGGAGTAGATAAAGTAAAAGCAAAAGAGAGATTTAGTAATCAAAATACTTTGATGTCATCTTTCACAGGTATCATATCATGGGACTAGCAGGAAAAATTTTTGAATTGAGTCTTATTGATCTTTTGTACTTTATAGATGATGAAGCAGAAGTTTAGAAAGACAAAGTGAGTTTTAAGTGTAGTAAATTACAGTAATAGAATCTTAATTTAGTTTTTTGATCTTAAGATAAATTCTCTTTTATCATACAACAATCTGGGGAGATAGAGTATGAGATGGGTAGCCCTCCTCTTGCACCAGAACATGGAAAAGAGCTCTGCTTCATGGAGCTTTTGCAGTATGCATTTTTACCTTGCTATGTGAGCATCCAGCAACTTGCTTTGAATTAGTGCATCTAGTGACATCTCCTGGGAAGGTTCTCTCTGGTCACAATGGATTTTTCATAAAAGGAATTTCGTTTGAAACTCATTATTTTGTGATAGCTGATGACAACAGGCAGCTGTGAAATTTGTTTGATACTC